>PVJS01046229.1:0-15908 GCA_004027185.1 Glis glis | reverse complement strand
AATTTTACGCAGCAACAAAGAAAAACAAAATCACATCATTTGCAGGGAAATGGAGAGAACTAGAGAACATCATGCTCAGTGATATTAGTAAGTCACTAAGAGTAAAAAATCGATGTTCCCCCTAATCTGTGGGAGCTAGATAGAATGGGACTTAGAAGGGACTTAGAAGGGAAGAAGAAGAAATCTTTAGATGTACAAAGAAGGTGACCTAACTGAGGGAGTTGGGAGGGGAGTGGAGGGAAACACACTATAGCACATGATGTACATACACAAACCTATAAGACTCAATCACTATCCGGAGCATGAAAGGGAGGGAAGGGGGAGGGAATAGGGTAGGATTGGAGGGAGGGCTAAATGTGCAATGTGTGCATGTATGATGTTCATACCCTGACATATATCAAAATGTAAAATTACAATGCACCAATAAATGAACATAAAAAAACTACAGAGAAATTGGGCATAGTGGTGTGTGCCTGCAATATCAGTACTTGGGAGGCTGAGAGAGAAAGATCACAGGTTTGAGGCCAGCCTCAGCAACTTAGTGAGTCCCTCAGCAACTTAGTGAGATTCTGTTTCAAATAAAAAAATAGTGCTGGGGGTGTGCCTCAGAGGTACAATGCCCTGGGTTCAATCCCCAGTACCACCAAAAAAAAAAAAAAAACTGCACAGAGAATCAAAGAAAGCAAATGTTGGATCTTTGAAAAGAACAATAAAATTTACAGACCTTTATATGGACTGTGTTTTTAAGAGAAAATGCAAATAAAATTAGAAATTAAAATGAGAACATCAGTACCAACACTAACAAAATAGAAAAATATGAGAATATTATGAACAACTGTGTTCCAATAAATTAGATAACATAGATGAAATGGAGAAATTCCTTGAAGCACACAAATTACCAAAACTTAAAGATAGAGATAGATGATAGATAGATGATAGATAGATAGATAGATAGATGATAGATAGATAGATAGATAGATAGATATGATAGATATGATAGATAGATAGCTGATAGATAAAAAGAAAAATAGATAGATGATAGATAGGTAGATAGAATCTGAACAGGGCTATAGCAAGTAAAGAGATTGAATCATTAATCAAAAAACTTCCAACAAAGAAAATTCCAGGACTAGATGACTTCACTGGTGAATTCTACCAGACATTGAAAGTAGAATTAACAGCAATCCTTCTCAAACTTTTTCAAAAATTAGACGAGAAGGAAATGCTACCTAACTCATTCTATGAGGCTAGCATTACCCTGATACCAAAGCCAGATACAGACACCACAAGAAAAGAAAATCACAGATCAATATCCCTTATAAATATGGATACAAAAATACTCAAAAAAACACTTGTGAATTGAACACAACAGCGTGTTAAAAGTAGTATATACCATGACCCAGGGGGTTTATCTCAGGAATGCAAGAACAGTTCAACATAAGAAAATCAATAAAAGTAAAATACTACATTAAAAGAACAAAGAATGAAAGCCACAGTTGCCTCAATTGATGCACAAAAAGCACTTGACAAAATCCAACACACTCTTATGATTAAAAACACTCCAAAAACAAGGAATGGAAGGGAACTTCTTCAATATAAGAAATGGTACTTATTGAAAACCAACTACTAACATCATCCTCAATGGTGAAAGATTGAAAGCTCTCATCCTTAAATCAGGAGCAAGCAAGATAAGGATGCCTATTTTCACAACTGCTAGTCGGCATTGTACTGGAAGTTCTGTCTAGAGCAATTAGGCGAAAAATAAATAAATAAGTTACATTCAAATCAAAATGAAAGAAGTAAAACTGCCTTTATTCACAAATAACATAATCTTATATATAGAAAATTCCCAATATTTCACAAAAAGCTACTAGAGCTAATAAATAAATTCAGCAAAGTTTCAGGGCACAGGATTAACACACAAAATCAATTGAGTTTTGATATGGCCAAACAATGAATGATCCAAAAAGGAAAGTAACAAAGCAATCTCATTTGCAATAGCACCCAAAAGGATAAAATACTTAGGAATAAAATTATAAAGGAAAAAGACTCTACACATAAAATTATAACACATTGCTGAAAGAAATTGAAGGAGACTTAAATGAAAAACATCCCATGTTCATGAATTAGAAAGCCTAGTATTGTTAAGATGTCAATACTACCCAAAGCAATCTACAGATCTTTTATGTAAAGGATCATGTTGTCTACAAAGATAGTTTCAGTTCTTCTTTCCTTAATTGTATTCCTTTGATTCCTTTCTGAGGTTATTGCTGAGGCTAGAGTTTCGAGTACTATGTTCAATAGGAGTGGTGACAGTGGACATCCTTGCCCTGTTCCTGTTCTTAAGGGAAATTCTGTTAATTTTTCCCCACTCATAATGATGTTGGCTTTGGGTTTGTTGTATATAGCCTTTATGATGTCGAGGTAGTTTCCTTCTATTCCTAATTTCCTTAGCATTTTTATCATGAAAGTATGTTGGTTTTGTCAAACGCTTTTTCTGCATTTATTGATATAATCATGTGATTTTTGTCCTTAACTCTATTAATGTGGTGAATTACATTACATTATTGATTTGCAAATGTTGAACCAGCCTTGTATTCCTGGGATGAAGCCTACTTGGTCATGATGAACTCTTTTCTTAATGTAGTTTTGAATACGAATTGATAATATTTTGTTGAGAATTTTTGCATCTATGTTCATCAACTATATTCTGTAATTTTCTTTTCTTGTGATATCTTTATTTGGTTTGGGGATTAAGGTGATGCTGGCTTCATAGAATGAATTTGGTAGTATTCCTTCTTTTTCTATTTCATGGAATAATTTGAGGAGCATTGGTGTTAGTTCTTCTATGAAGGTCTTGTAGAATTCAGCTGGGAATCCATCTGGGCATGGACTCTTCTTTGATGGGAGACCCTTTATTGCTGTTTTGATTTCTTTGCTTTCTATTGGTTTGTTTAGGTTTTCTCTGTTCTCTTGGTCCAGTTTAGGTAAGTTGCAGATATCTAAGGATTTGCCAATTTCCTCTGGGTATTCTATTTTATTGGAGTATGAGTTTTCAAAATACTTTCTAAAAATCTTTTGGATTTCCACATTATCTGTGGTGATATCTCCATTTTCATCTCTTATCCTTGAGATTTGGGTCTGTTCTCTCTTTCTTTGGGGGGGATGACAAAACTTTGGTATATACACACACAATGGAACTTTACTAAGCCATAAAGAAGAACAAAATTACACCATTTGCAGGAAAATGGATGGAACTCGAGAATATTATGCTAAGTGAGTACACCCAGTCTCAAAGAACAAGTAGATATATGTTCTCTCTTCTATGTGGAAGCTAGAGAGATATTTGGCAATAAGAGCAACATTAGATAGATGAACAGAGACTGACCAAGGGTGATTAGGGAAGGGACGGGGGGGGGCGGGGAAAGACGTCATAAAGAGTGCAATAATAGAAATAATGCTATGAACATATACAAAATTGCCAATCCCAGTCTCAAAGACTTGCAGGGTGAGGGGGGACCCAGTGGAGAGGGCAACAAGAGGGTGTGCATGTATTTTTTTAGCATTCTGTACCCCGATATGGTGTAAAATTACAGTGCACCCAAAAAAAAGAAAAAAAAGAAGGAAGGAAGGAAGGAAGGAAGGAAGGAACGAAGGAACGAAGGAAGGAACGAAGGAAGGAAGGAAGGAAGGAGGAAAGGAGAAAGAGAAAAGGGAGGGAAAAGGGTAAGCAGGAAGGAAGGGAGTTTGGAATGGAGTTTAAACAATGGTTAGGGTAGGACTGCAGACAGGTGCGTGAGTGGAAGACAACATAGATAAATCTGTGGAAGAAGGACAATGAGAGAGGAAGGGAGGGTACAGAGCAGCTTCAGGGCAGGTATGCCATTGTTCAGCCACAAGACATTTCAAATAAATCCCACTGGCTGAGCAAGCAAAGGGATGTCCTCTCCACCTGAGGAGACACATCCCCAAGGGGCTGGCTGCCTCCCTGGTCCTCCAGGAAAATGATGGTTGCAAACGTGGGCCTGCTGGTATCTCTGGGTCTGGTCTGTCTCTCTCCTCAGCAGAACTGAGCTTGATAAAGCCCCAGAGGAAGATGCAAATCCCCCCAATACATGAGCTGCACGGTGGTGCATCTTATGAGACTGAGAGTAGAGGATGTTATGTTCTATAATCACCATGTAATGTGAAAGTTAAAAGTTTAAATGTTCTACCTCAATGCCACTCAAAGTAGCCAGTCCCTGAAGGGCTGCTTACTACTTACTGGCTTACAAGAAGATAAGAATCTTGCACCAGAAGTTAAATCAATATGTTGTCCCTTCATCAAGAAAGTCTTACAATGAAAAAATTAAGCTGTTAGTTGTACTAAAGAGTGTGCAAGTGGCAGTTGGCTTACACACTGGCACAACCTCCTTATCTTGCTGCAGACAAGTAACAGCTGGTTCCCAGACTGTGGGCAGAACTAACCTAAATCATGCTGGAAAAATCCTTCGAGGGCTGATAAAGTACAGTACTCATGGCTTTGTCTGTAGGTGCGCTTTTTTAATTTTTGAGAAAGATTTATCTAAACTAAAGAACAAAAGAAAAGTGACTACAAAGTTCTAGGGCATTTGAAAGGTTTTACCCTCTCATGTGCACCAGAAACTGGACACCGCTCAAATGCCCATTGATAGTAGAATGATATACACACAGAATGGTGATAAAATGAATGAACTGCTCTTCATGCAGCAACACAAGTAATAAATCTCATAAATGTAAAAATAAATAAAAGGAGACAGGCACAAAAGAGCATAAATAGCATGAATCTATGTATATAAAGTTCAAAATTGGACAAAGAGATTATATGAAAAGTAAGAATACTGGTTCCATTTGCAGGGAGGTAATGACGGGAAGGAACCCAAGGGGACCCTTGGAAGGACTTCTAATGTTCTTTTCCTTAACCTGAGTGCTAGTTAGACAGGAATCATGCCAGTTCCTTAGGATGTGCATGGTTGGGGGTATATAACAAATACTTGAACATCTTTAAATCGTTTAAATCTTTAAGGTAACCATCACTGTCCAATAGGTAATTAAAAGTTGTACACCCACTTCTCTGAAGGGCTCCTGCCATTCTGTCTCTATATTAAGCTTCTCACTCTAGCTTTTCATGCGTGTCGATGGATTTGTTTGTTGGAGTGAGTTCTGAAGGCAACAGTGAACTTGCATCTTAAATTGTGATTAGTTTCTTTTTTAACATGCTTTTATTGGTGCATTGGAGTCTTACATCACAAATTGTGATTAGTTTCTAAAGCCAGCACCTAAGATAAATGTGCATAAAAAATTAGTATCTGCTATATACAATTTGAGACCAGGAGATGCACACATCTGTACATATCATATACAGTAGGACTTTGTAAATACCATTTCAGTATTCCCAGAAACCTTTAGCAATCCAGAAATACAAATGGGGGCATTTTTTAACAAGTTCCTGACTCTTTCCAGCATTACATTTCTGGAGAACTCTGGTTTTCTGTGCCCTGTCTTTGCATCATAATTAAACACCTTTATGACTTTCACTGGAGTTTTATCTCTCACTTGATGAGAGACAAGTTTTCTGACCAGTTGGAGCATTCTCTGCAAAAGCCTCCCAAATTCCTTCTGCCTTCCCAAGATAAAGTGTATGATAGACTCTTCCACATCACAGAGCCAAGCCAGTGTTAAGCTCAATAGCCTAATCTTTTTTCAAAGATTCTATTTAATTTTGCTAAGTCAGAACTGATGTGTATAGGTGTATGTATGTATAGGTGTTCAGGTTGTGCACTGCGTAATTCCAGGAAGGGCCATTTACTTAAAATGCAATGTGCCACTACCACCGCCTCCTCCTCCTCCTCCTCCTCCTCATCCTCATCCTCCTCCTTATCCTCATCCTCATCCTCATCCTCATCCTCCTCCTCCGCTTTCTTCTTCCTCCTCTTCTTCTTCTTCTTCTTCTTCTTCTTCTTCTTCTTCTTCTCTTCTCTCTCTCTCACACACACATGCACACACACACACACACACACACACACACACACACGCATGCACATTTTTATACTCCTCCTCAAGAGTTCAGTGTTGAGAGAAGCAGAGTACAACAACGCGCATGAAGATATGGGTGCAGGAGGAGGCGGGCTTAACTCTGTGTCTGACAATGGTTCATGATGCGCTCCAGCATTGTAGCAAGTCCCATTCAAACTCTTCTCTCAACAAGATTATAAATGACCACATTCCTTGGACCTCTAGTCAAAACTGTAACTGTTAAGTCTATAAGAGCATGCTGTAATCCCCAGGAGGTTCCGGTCTTAATCACCAATTTCCCCTCTGCAGGCCACAAGTAAAAGTCACAGTTGGGCCAGACAGACGTGTTCGTTCTCTCTCTCTCTCTCTCTCTCTCTCTCTCTCTCTCCCTCTCTCTCTCTCTCTCCTGCCCCCCTCTTTCCCCAGGCCTGGTCCTCCTCTCCCATTATTCTGCCACTGCACTGCCATCCTTGTCATCCTTGCCCGCCTTTACCCCTCTGCAACCGTGCAAGTCCCTGTCCCACTGGACTGTCGCATGCTGATCCATGTGTCTGGCTGCACTAGACCAGTCTGGTCACCTCATTGTATTGGGACTGATATAATTATTGGACTGAATCCTCAGTCCGTCTGCCATTTCTCTTAGCTCAGTTTTGAAAGCACAAAGCCTTTCTGTCTCACCTACCTAGCCTGCTCCATTGCATGTCTACTGTTCCAGCAGTCTGTAACCAGAGACTAAGCCCTGCTGTCCAAATCCACCCAGAGCAAGGAATTCTGCAGGCGTGACCCTCTACTGGTGCAAACTGTCCTCCTGTCCCTGCAAGAAGAATGTCTGGGAGTCACACTCCCTGAAATACCCTCCCCCTCTCCAGAACCCCCTTCCTCCAGAGCTATTTCCCTGCCCACACGTTCATACAACCCTCCTTAGTCAAAGACGCCCAGTGGAGCCAAATGCCGCTTCATCAGTTTTTCTATGTAATCATGCCGTTCACACGATGACAGGCATACGTCCCTTCACACAAGGATACATTTCAAGAACTGCGTCACCGGGCAATCTTGTTGCTATGTAAATATCACAGAGTATACTTACACAGACTAAGACGGCTATGACGTCACTAGGGGATGTAATCTGATGGGACCACTGCGGTGTAGGTGCTTCATGGATGGAAATGCTGTTAAGTGGCGCATGACTATATATTATTGACTTCTTCCTTCCTTCATAGGTGAGGAAATGAATGGCATCTGTCAACATGGCTGGTTGTTGTTGTTCCCCATCAAGCAACTTTCCTATCGCAGAGCCTGCTGAAAGAACATGAGCTGGAGGCTGCCTTTCGGGGCAGGTAGGTGGCCATAGCCAAGTGTCCTGGGTGGCCTTACAAAAGCCCTTTGGAAGAACTCACCAAAGTATGAGGCTGTGCTCACAGGCCCTCTGAGGGTCATCTATGTTAACAGCCTCTGCTGAGCGCCGGCACCCCCATCTCCAGCAGTTACCCCCCAGCCCTGGAGGAGCTCGCGTGGGCACTGGCAGCCCCAGCTTGGTAGCTAAGCAGGAAAGAAGGTACCCCTGTAGAGAGTGGTCCCCTGGGAAGCCAGGCTGCTTGGGGCCGAAACAGAACACACTGGGCTCTGTGCTGTCTTCAGGGAGGAGTCGAGGGCCGTGAGTGCTCCAAGAGCTGCCACCCACATGCCAGTGGCACCCGAGTGTCCTCCAGAGACCGCAAAAAGAGACAACAGTGCCTACTTCCTGGTACAGACTTCATGGAAAACCATGTGGTACATACACAGTGGAGTTTTACTCAGCCCTAAAGAAGAATGAAATTACGTCATTTGCAGGAAATGGATGGAGCTGGAGAGCATCGTGTTGGGAGAAATAACCTAGACTCAGAATGTCAAGGGTCCTATGTTCTCTCATATGTGAAAACTAGAGAGAAAAAAAGGTTTTTAAAAACAGGGGGACCTCATGAAAATAGAGACCAGTGGAGTTGAGGAAGGGATGGGGAAAGGAAGGAGACGATGGAAAGGGGAGATGACAGGGAATGAAACTGATCAAACTATGTTATGTGTATTATGAGTATGTCACAACTAGTTCCTCTATTATGTATAATCATAATGCACCAATAAAAATAAAGAAAAGAGCCTGGCATGGTGGTGCATGCCTGCAATTCCAGTACTTGGGAGGCCAAGACAGGAGGATCTCAAGTTTGAGACCAGCCTCAGCAACTTAGTGAGACCCTGTTTCAAATTTTTAAAAGAAGGACTGGGGGTGTAGCTTAGAAGTAGTACACCCTGGGTTCCATTCCCAGTACCAAAAAAGAAAAAAGAAAACCACGCACTATTTCCCATCACAAGTGTCTGGCATGAAAGACAACCCCTGGGCCTTCCAGGGAAGAATTGAGAGCATTTGTAAGACTCGGTCTGAAATAAAGTCTGGTGAGTGTGGCTGGCAGGTGGAGCCCGTGCTGAAGGCCTCGCCCTGGGAAGCAGCACTTGAGGAGGGAGGTGTGTGGCTTCATGACTGAGGAATGTGCCACTCACAGAGGAGCTGCACCTTGTAACCCGCGAAGACCCCCATTTCCTCAGTTCTAAAAGAAGGGATGGTCCAAAATTGGTGGTTCTTAAATGAATATGCAACTGAATCAACTTGGAGACTTTTAACTATCCAACCCCAATCCCTACCCCCAGACAATATCAATCAGCAGATCTTAGGTGGCCTGGGTGTGGTAAGTTAGGAAAATGTCCCAGCTGAATCGTATGCACCCTAGCAGCCTGGGTTCCACTAAAAGAACTTAATACTCTACCCCAGTTGGAAATGTGGCCACGGCCTGTAGTCAAGACTACCTCCAGACACCCGCCTGTTGAGGTGCTTTGCCTGTGTCCAAGGTCAAGGTGCTCATTAGAGGCAAAACCATCCCCCCAGGAGTCCTACTCCTGTCTTCCTTTCTACGGTCCCCTGTTCTTTGCCCACCCCATCTCACTGGACTGTGGGATGTCCTCTCTCCCAGTCACTCAGTGAGGTGGGACAGGCTGTGTCCCTTCCAGGTGACTGACACCTTTCCCCCAGGCATGCAGATTAGAAACCTGAGAAGACTCAGGTTTCTAATCCACCCTGTCCTCCCCATCTGCACCCCGAAATCCCCTGGGTTTCCACTTTAGTCCTCCCCTTCTCAATGGGCTTGTCCCTTGCCCAGAATAATACAAAAGCCCACAGGCAGGTGTCCCCCTAGCCACCCTTTCCCTCTGTCCTCTGGGACAAACTCGTCAGGCTGAGGTTCTGTCTTAAGGGATCCCCTGCACTGGTAGGTAAAACACTGTGGGGAGGGAGATGCGCTTCTTCATCTTTACAAATGGTCCCACGATTTTCATTGGAATCTTTTTTGTTGTCTATTTGTTCCTTTGTTTGTTTGTTTGTTTGTTTGTTTGTTTGTGGTGCTAGGGGTTGAACCAGGGGGATTCTACCTCCAAGCTATACCCCAGCCCTTTTTATATTTATTTTGATACAGGGACTTGCTAAATTGCTGAGGCTGGCCTTGAACCTGCAATCTTCCTGTCTCAGCCCTTCAAGTACTGGGATTATAGTCATGTGCCACCATGCCCATCTCATTGGAATCTCTTTTGTTGGGTTTTGACCCAAAGTTCTGTCCACCATGTTGCCAGAATAACTTTTTTGCACCACTACTCTGTGTCCTGCCCAAGGCGACCTCCAGGGCAGGAATCATGTCTCAACCACCTCCATTTCCCCCTTGTCTTGCTCAGTGTCTGGCACGGAGGAGGAAGTTCCATGCATGATGAATTGAATTGTTAGCCACAGCCCGCATGATTTCAGCAGCATGGGAGCGAAGCCTTGAAGAACTCTCCCTTGTGGGCTGGAAACCCAGAGAAAGCTCTTGGCTTCCTCCTAGCGAGATAACAGCCTTTAACTCTGAAGGAAACATTCCGTGTGCATCAGCTTCGCCAAGGAACATCAGCCAAGAAGAGGTGCCTCCAGCCTGTGGAAAGACCTCGGGGACGTGGTGCCAACCGCAGCAGGTGATTCGCTCTCAGGCAGCACCGTGCACCACACAGTGCCAAACCATCTGCCCATCAAACCAACTACAGAATCCCACCCACCCACCTTCGATCCCAAAATTCCCACATGCCCTGAGCTGTCTGCCAATCATTACTCCAGTCTTGGGCTCCCCTACAGACGCCAAGCTGAATGCGTCTTGTTCAGAGATGTTTATAGCTCAAGTTCCAGAGACAACTTGGAGGGCTCTCAGGCTGTAATCTACTTAAGACAAAAATCCATGACGTCTTCTTGGAATCCTGGTGGTGTTCCCAAGGGGCATTCCAACCTGTTCCTTGGAATATTTGATTTTCCTGCATGTCGTATGTCCAGGTGAGAAATTATGAGGGTAGACCAGAACATGACCGGACATGCTAAAATGCAAAACACATATTTGCAAAAGGGAGAAACAAGGATGAAGGAATCCCATTCCTCAGGTTGATTACAGCAATACAAGCCAAACACAGAGATTTACAGAAGAACTGAAGTTTGCCTCATCTATACAGTGTCTTCTCCCCAGGCAGCGAGGCCAATTTCTCAGCCTGTAGCATGGATATTATCTTCAATGCCCAGGACCCCTGAGCTCAGTCCTTCCTGGACCACAGTGGTGAATAGCAGGGGTCCCTACTCAAACCTGTGTAGGGATCCAGACATGTTCAGGGCAGAATTCCCAGAAATCTAACTGCATAAAGAACTGAATTGGCTTCAGAAAGAGAACTTGTCCTAAGGCAAGACTCAACAATAGAGACCTGGGTATAAGGTTTCCACACCTTAGCCAAGGAGAGATTGTGAATGTACTCTGGTCTCACCCTCAGATCTGTCCCCTATCTGGTCCAATAGGTCCACATCTACTGTTTTTAAATTCTTGAAGATAAGATGGTAACTTAAAGGGGCACAAACCAGCCTTCAGTTTTGGGCTGTGAGGGGCCCTGCACATCACTGCTGTCAGAGTGACAACTACGGTTGCTGATGGGAGGGGGATGCCCAGCAGGAGACTGGGGTGACTCACAAAGAGGACAGGAGAGTCAGAAACCATGCTCAGGCAGCATGCCAGGGCCCCGTGGTGAGAGAGAGATGGGCAGCAGTTCCCAGAAGGAGAGGCACAGGGGAGGGGCCAGGTGCGCTCAGGAGCACACATACGACATCCAGGAGAATCCGGGAGTATTTGGTGGGAACTTTGCAAGAAAGTCCAGACTCTGTAAACAGAGGAAAGGAGTAAAACTCAGATTACGGTGAATTTTTGTGTATGCACAGGTTGGAAACTGATAGACTCAGCTTATAAAAGAAAGAGACAGCATGTTTGGTGAACTGATCCTTCTGAAGGCGCAGATCGGCCTCCTGTGGCTTTATTTTCCTAATCCAAAGATGGGCGCTGCTGTTTGTAAACAGCCAAGCCCATGCTGACCTGCCTCCCCATGAGCCGCCGGAAGTGAACCCTCGGCCCTGGAGTCTTTCAAGTAATTCGGTGGCTGGTTTGCACGTGAAGAGGGTGTTGGTGAGAGGACCTGAATGCCATTTCCATCACAGGGTAGCAGAGGGGCCTCCAGGGGCCTTTGTGGCCTAGAGCACCAGCCCCTTCTTGCTGATCAGGGACAAGTCATCTGTGGTCACTGTCTCCTGAGCACTGTCATCAACCCTCGGCTCCTCCTTCCCCTGCCCATAAGATTCTGAGGGATGAGAGAAGAGAAGATGACCAGAGATCACTAACATAACATTATTCATTCAGTCGGTCATTCAGTATTTAGCCAATACCTACGTGTCAGGCACTAAACCAGGCTCTCAGAGCATACTTCGAACAACACAGACATACCCCCTGCCCTCACAGAGATTACAGTCTTGTGCAGCAGAGAGGCCTCAAGCAAGGAAACACAAAAGAAATACCAAGCATGAAAGGAAAAGAACAGCCCTCTATAGGAGAGGACAACAAGAGAGAAACTGCTCCAAAAAACAAAACAAAAAAAAATGCTACTTAACCTAAGATGTGAAGATAAGCAGAGTTGGAAGAGAAAGTTCTACCTTCCAATGTATTTTCATAAAGATCAGTCCAGCTGCTGGGGGCAGTCTTGGATGGGGCCATAAGATGGAACCAAGGGGCTAGTAAATGGTGAAGAAGTTCAAGAGGTCTAGCCGACTGTGGCTAGACCTGGGCGGAGACCACAGTAAAGAAATGGATGAGTCTGCAACATATGTAAGGATGGGATCCACAGAACTGACGGAGAGCAGGCAGAGGGCTGAGCGAGGCAGAGGGGCAAGGGCAAGGCCCCCATTTCCAGCTGGAGTCACAGGGGAGCTGGAGGTGCCGTTGTTGACACAAAGACAGGAGGAGCAGGTTGGAGAGAGAACCTGTAGTTCTCCACTGGGACGTGTTAAGTTGGAGCCTCTGTGATGTCCAGGTGGAGACAGGAGGGAGGCAACTGTGTGCGTTTCAGGAAACAGATAAGAACTTGGCAGTTTCCAGCATGTGGTTGGACGTGGGTAAGGATAGCCTGGGCACCCTGGTCAGGGTCCTGGCTCAGTTCAGAATCGCCTGAGCCCCATGGGGGCTCCTGGAGAAGAAGGTTCCATGCCCTGGCTCTTGGCTGACACCCTTTCATCTTTGTCACCTTACTCCTCAAAGGCCCCCATGACTCCCGTTACCTAGAGGACAAAGTCTGAATTTCTCAGCCTGTACTGCAAATCCCCCTGGCATCCGGCCTCAAGCTTCCTTCTCCCCTTTATGTCTTACATGTGCCTCTGCACCCTCAAACCAGCCTCGTGGCTGTTCCTGAACCTGCCAGTACCTTCCATTCCTTGCCTGTGCTCACAGGGACCCTTCCCAGGCTTCCTCCATCCACTCCGCACTGCCAGATGCTATAAGGGAGACAGCAAAGGAAGACTGACTGTGAGCATAGCATGGTGGGACGAGCCTCAGGGCAGGAGGCTGGGGCCAAGGACAGGGCCACCTCCATGACCACAGAAAGGAGTCACAGCAGCACGATGACGCTCTTTGTCCATCTGTAAAATGGAGCAGAAGGCAGCTCATTTTTCTGGGCCAAAAAGTAGGTCACGGAAAGCCACGTTTTAAGATTATGCTCGGCTCCTCTTGGCCAAGTCAACCTTATCTGAACAAACAGAGTTCATTTCCAAAATCAACTCTTCATAAATCTCATTTGGGAGAAACATTTGTGTAATGAGATAGAATCAAGGGGAAAAAGAAGGAAGAAGGGCGGGCAAAGAGGGATAGACAAGTTGATTCTACCCATAGATTGAAAACTGGCTTTGGGCTTCATTACCCCCCGGCAGAGTGCATAAGAAACCTGGAGGTGGGGCGGGAGGTAAACCTGGAACTCTCCATGCCAGGCTGTGGCAGGGGGCGCCAGCTGTCCCTGCTGATGAGGTTCCACTCCAGGGCTTCAGAACCACTTGCTGGGGAGCCTTGCCCCTGACAGCCCTGCAGAGGGGCTGTGTTTGGGCAATAGTTTCTTGCCCTTCTTTCTGGTGCTCATTGCCAGCTGGCATGGCCTGCATGGGCTGCCTCTCTGAGTGCAGGTTGGGATGGAGCAGGGGGCTTCCTTGCTGCCAAAAGATGTCTTCTCTGCCTGTTTCTCCAGCCTCACCAAAGATGGCTCACTCCCAGGCTCCCGGGGCTGCAGCTGTATAAACCTCTCTCAGTGCAGCGTCCAATCTTGCCTGGGCACTATGCATCTGCTGCTCCCATTGCTGCATCCACTTGCCTGCCCTTCTCCAGGCTCACTGATGAAGTGATAACCTTTGAGACCTCGGGGACTGCATCAGACACCCTGTTCGGTGCTCCCAGGCCCCCGTCCTTACCCCTGCCAACTTGTCCTCCCTACAGTGCCACACACCCTTACAGGGGAGGCCTGTGTCTGCCGTGTTCCCTGTGGTCCCTGCAATGCCCAGAGACAGCGGTGCTTACTGGGGACTTGCTGAATAAAGACGTGAAGGAGAGCACAAATGGCTGAGCTCTCTCCATCCTTCAGAGCCACAGAGATAGGCCAGGGCCTGGAATTACCAGGGAGCCTCAGAGCTCATCTGATCAAACTGGAGGCTTCTCACATAGGAATGAGAGTCATGGAAGTTAGATGGGGTGTTTTCAAATGTTTCACGCTGGCAGATTCGCTCTTCCCATACAGATCGGAGGCTCTGGGTAATAGGTTGTCCCTTCCTCCTTATGCCTGTCCCCAAGAGCAGCAAGCGCACAGCCATGGAGCCTGGCCAATGCGACCCAAGCCCTGGGCTCATTTGGGACTGTCACAGGCAGATTTGTCTGGAGGGGGAATTTGAAACCTCGTGAAATTCTTCCAGACCTATAGATCCTGAAATGCCATCAATGGGAACACACATACATACACACACACACACACACACACACACACACACACCACATAATATGTATAGTATCACGTATTACATATAATATATGTAACATAAATATCATTTTCATCATAATTGCTATAAATGTCATCTCCCCTTTGCTGCCCCACGAGTTCCTGTTTCTCTTACTCTCCAAGCCTCGTGCCCAGAGCTGTCTGCACTGGTTCTTCTCTTATTTCCTCTCTGCAGCAGATGTTTGGGGTCAGATCACTGTCCTTGGAGGAGACAGTGTTTCGAAGAGGAGAATTTGCCAAAAGATCCAGCTCTCCTGCTGAAACGCCCTACTGCCTGCAGCAGGCTTCGTCTGGGCGGCTGCAGCTCACTGCTGCCACTGGGCCCTGACAGGCCCTTGTGCCCCCAGACAGCAGCTCCTGCCCTCCACCCACCCCTGCCCACCACCGTGGCCCACTCACCTTCCTCCACTTCCCCCACCTCCCTGCCCAGAGTGAGCGCTCTAGACCAGCCCATCTTCAAGGTGCAGCACCGCCCAGCGGCTGCAACCCCAGGGAGCCCAGCCTGACCGCTGCCCTCCAAACACACACATGCTCTAGAGATAAGTACACCCCACTCACACCAGATACACAGCACACACAAACACCACACGCATGCACACTATAAACACAGAATATACACACTGCACACAACCGTTTAACACACACTATACATAAACACACATACTGTATGCACGCACACTGTGTACACACACACACCACAGATAGACACCACGCATGCACCATTCACAGTGCACATGATGTGGATTCCATACACACATTATATAGCACACAATACACACTGTGCATACACACATCGACAATGTATAAATACACCATAAACACAATACGTACAAACACACGCTACACATGTACTGTTATGGTCAGATACAGAGTGACCCCTGAAGAGCTCAAAGTTGATAGAGTTAAGTCCTGAAGGTTGTAATCTCAGCCACCACCCAGATACATCCATCACAATGGGTAGTGGCCTGAGCTGGCAGGGTGCGACTAGGGAAGGTGGGTGCCCGGGGCTTTGGCCTTAGGGATTGTGCTTGTGTGTCTGACTCCCCTTGCTTGCTTGTTCTCTCTTGCTTCTGGCCTCCATGATGTGAGGAACAAAGCCTTGTGCTCTCCCTCTCCTCACTTCCTGCCACCATGCCCTGAGATCTGTGGTCCCCGTTCTCACAGGGACTGAACCCCAAAATCTCCAAGGAAAACCCTAAGCAAATAAATCTTCCTTCCTGTCAGTTACGTGATCAGGTCTTTGGATTATAGTAGTGAGGACGCTAAGACATGTGCCAAATACACGCACACACTGTCCACACACACTGTTCATGCATACACACAGGGACTACAGAAAAATATACACCACGTACCATAAACATGCTACATACAGCCGGGCATGGTGGCGCATGCTTGTAATCCCAGTACTTTGGGAGGCGGAGACCAGAGGATCCGGGTTCGCGGCCAGC
>PVJS01046228.1:0-15906 GCA_004027185.1 Glis glis | reverse complement strand
CACCCCCAGCCCTATTTTTTATTCTTTATTTTGAAACAGGGTCTCACTAAGTTGCGGAGGGCCTCACTAAGTAGCTGAGGCTGGCCGCGAACCCGGATCCTCCAGTCTCAGCCTCTCAAGTACTGGTATTACAAGCGTGCACCACCACGCCTGGCTTCTTCTCTTCCTAAAATAACTTCATTCCATGCTGGTGTATCGGAATCTAAGTTTCAATCAAGACTATACCATTTTTTAGCCATGTGATCTTAATTGGGAATAGAACATGCATGGATGTGTGTCAGAGTCTGTCTAACCTGCCAGAAACATTATTCTGGGCATCTTCACTGGGCCTGAAGTAGAGAACAAGAAGCTTCCTTTTCACTGCAGCACTCAGGAATATATTTTTGTGCCTTCAATCAGTTTTCATATAGGAAGTGCTTATTTTAGAGAATTTCCTGAAGATTGATTGAGACCAGTGCCTGCCCCTAATGTAACTTACAATCTAATCAAAGACATATCTTTTTGTAATGTGTCGGGCAAAACTTCATTCTCCTCTGTGTATTGAACAATATGATTTGGATAAGGGGAGGGGAGAAAGAGCATTATCATTAACACACCAAGATATAGAAGATAAATATATCTTCAAGAAAACCAGTAAAGCGATTATAAAATTTTCTGCAGCCTCATGAGGCAAGTTGTTTGTACATAAATGCATAAATAGCTTAAAAAGAAAAAGAATCAAGTGGCCAAAGCCCATGATTGCACAAGATCTACTGCTGCTTCTCTAGGTAACCATGGGTAGATAGATCACTGTACTATCTCATGTTCCATCATTTCTGGGGAGGACAGAGGCTGGTCTGATCGACCACAATGATGTGGACAATAACAAACGGTTGCACAATACTTTTGAAACTATTCTAATCATAACATCTGATCTCATATGGTGTTTATACATAATGATTCTTTGTTTTTAAAAAACAGGTATCTGGACCTTCGTCGATTTGGATCTGTGCCACATGGAGGTTTTGGGATGGGATTTGAACGCTACCTACAGTGCATCTTGGGAGTTGACAATATCAAAGATGTTATCCCTTTTCCAAGATTTACTCATTCATGTCTTTTATAGCTGTAAGGGTGGTTAAGGAAAACTGCCCTGTGGCAGAGGCCTGGCACATCAATATGCATACAAAAGACTACATGTTTGGATTTTACGAAGTGTGGCTTTTAGTATATAATTATTCTCGTTGGGCACAGTGGTGATGGCCTATAATCCCAGGGACTCAGGAGGCTGAGGCAGGAGGATCCTAGGTTTCAGGCCACCTGGCAATTTAGCAAGACCCTGTCTCAAAATTTAAATAAAAGAGCCAGGTGTGGTGGTACACACCTGTAATCCCAGTACTTGGGAGGCTGAGACAGGAGGATCGTGGGTTCAAGACCAGTCTCAGCAACCTATCAAGACAAAATAAACGGACTGGGGTATAGCTTGGAGGTAGAATGTCTCTGGGTTCAATCCTAAGTACCACAAAAATAAATAAATAAATAAATACACACACACACACACACACACACACACACACACACACACACACACATAAAATAAGAAGGGCTGGGATGTAGCTCACTGGTAGTGTACTCCTAGGTTATTAATCCCCAGTACAAGGCAGCACGGTATGTGTTTGTGTAATTGTTCTGTCATAAAATGCAACATATGAAAAATAGAAATGATCGTGATTTTTTTAGAAGGTCAAGAGTATTTTGTGGAAAGATTAACATTCCCAAGAAAAGGTACTATAGCAATCAGACTTTAAAATCTAATACCTCAACTAAGAAAAAAAGAAATAGCCAGCCTGTAGTCCCAGATAATTGGGAAGCTGAGGCAAGAGGATCACTTGAGCCCAGGACTTTGAGGCCAGCCTGGGCAACATGGTGAGACCCCATCTTAAAACAAAACAAACAAACAAACAAACAAAAAAGAACGATAATAACAAAAGAAGAAAGGAAAAAATTGAACTAGATAGTCTCAAAAGGCCTTTCAAATTCTCAGATGAGATAGTCTATTTTCATTTGTCTTTAATCAATAGATTACTTCCCAGTGTAACTTTGAGAAACAACTAGCAGCTGAAAATAAAATGTTGGCTCTTTTCTCCCTTGCCATTTAACCTACAATAAATGCCCATCTTTTCTCAGTGTTTTTCTGAATTTTGTAGAAGAAAATATTCCTTTTTGAGTTTTTTGTTCTGTTTTATGTGTGTGTGGTACTGGGGATTGAACCCATGGACATTCTACCTCCGTGCTACATGCCCAGCCCCATTATCATCATCATCATCATCATCATCATGATGTTTTGAAACAGGGTCTTACTAGGTTGCTGAAAGTCTCACTACATTGCCGAGGCTGGCCTCAAACCTGTGATCCTCCTGTCTCAGCCTCCCAAGTACTGGGAGATTACAGGGGTACACCACCATGCCTGGCTCGGAGTTTCACTGATTTAACGAAGTTGCTATTCTGTATTGAAATCTTTCTTTAGTAACTGTTGATTTTTAATTATCAAAGCTAATGAGGTATTGCTAATTAAACTCTTGAATCATTCTGGTTAGTTTATATTGATGTTTGTATCCTCATAGTCAATAAAATAGATTTTTTAAATTGATACCTATGAAAGATTTTTATTTTAAAATTCCTTTTGGCCCTTTCTCAGTGAAATTTATAAAAAAAAAGTTTCTTTAATTAAGGATGGGGATGGAAATATGGCTAAGCCTAAAAGATGGGTAATTTTTAGTCAAAAGTTGGCATAGTCTGGTAGAATGAGACGAGCACTGATTTGGGAGTTTGAGATTGGCAGTTCTAGCACATGGGACAAGCTGCTCACTCTACAAGCTCCAGCATCATTTTCTTCAGAGTTGATACAGTAATTACATGAGAGAGAGAAAGAGAGACAGAGTGTGTGTGTGTGTGTGTGTGTGTGCACGCGCGTGCGTGTGTGTGTGTGTTTAAAACTGATGCTAGGGCCAGGTGCAGTGACATACGCCTGTAATCCCAGCAACTAAAGAGGCTGAGGCAGGAGAATCACAAGTTCAATTCCAGCCTGGCAACTTAGGGGGAGACCCTGTCTCAAAATAATTTTTTTTTTTTTTTGCGGAACTAGGGGTTGAACCCAGGGGCATTCTACCTCCCAGCTACACCGCCAGCCCTATTTTTATTCTTTATTTTGAAATAGGGTTTCACTAAATTGTGGAGGGCATCTCTAAGCAGCTGAGGTTGACTACGAACCTGCACTCCTCCTATCTCAGCTTCCCAAGTACTAGGATTACAGTGTGCACCACCACGCCTGGCTCATAATAAAATTTTAAAAGGGAACTAGAGCCGGGCGTGGTGGCGCACGCTTGTAATCCCAGTACTTTGGGAGGCGGAGACCGGAGGATTGAGGTTCGCGGCCAGCCTCAGCTCTCTCTCTCTCTCTCTCTCCCTCTCTCTCTCTCTCTCTCTCTCTCTCTCTCTCTCAGTGAGGCCCTCCGCAACTTCCTGAGACCCAGTTTCAAAATAAAGTATAAAAAATAGGGCTGGGGGCGTAGCGTGGAGGTAGAACGCCCCTGCGTTCAATCCCTGGTACCGGAAAAAAAAAATGGGGGGAACTAGAAGCTGGGCGTAGTGGCACACACCTGTAATCCCAGTACTTGTGAGGCTGAGACAGGAGGATCATAGCAACTTTGCAATGCTCTCAGTAACCTAGCAAGATCCTGTTTCAAAATAAAAAATAAAACAAGGCTGGGGTGTAGGCTTGAGGTAGAATGCCTCTGGGTTCAATCCTCAGTACCACAAAAAAGGGGGGTGAGCTAGAAACATAGCTTAGTGGTAGAGTCCACCTGGTTTCAATCTTCAGTACCACAAAAAACAAAAACAAACTGATGCTAGCACTGGGTGTGTACTTGGTGAAAGAGTACTTGCCTAGCATGTAGGGGGCTCTGGGTTCAATGCCCAGAACCACCAATAAAAGAGAGAAAGAAAAAATGCTACACAGGCACTTTTAAAACTCTTATCTCATGTTAGTCTTTTAGTCTTTATTGAATTGCACATATATGGACCTATAGCAAATAGTGTACACAGAAGAATCTGTATAGCTGGGTGTGGTGGCGCAGGCCTGTAATCGCAGTACTTGGGAGGCTGAGATAGGAAGATCGAAGGTTCGAAGCCAGCCTTAGCAACTTAGTGAGGCGCTTAGCAACTTAACAAGACCCTGTTTCCAAATAAAAAAGAAAATAGGGATGGGGCGTAGCTTGGAGGTAGAATGCCCCTGGGTTCAATCCCCAGCATCACAAAAAATACAATTATTTGGTACATACAGATTCTTTTTTATAGCCGGGCATGGTGGCACATGCTTGTGATCCCAGTACTTGGGAGGCTGAGACAGGAGGATCGCAGGTTCGAGGACAGCCTCAGCAAGTAGTGAGACTCTCATTAACCTAGTGAGACCCTGTTTCAAAATCAAAATAAAAAGGGCTGGGGGTATAGCTAGGAAGTAGAATGCCCTGGGTTCAATCCTCAGTACCCCCCAAAATTTTTTTCTTCTTTTTTTATTATAGTGCTGGGGGTTAAACCCAGGGACATTCTACCTCCAAACTACACCCCCAGCCCTGTTTCCTTTTTTATTTGGAAACAGGGTCTTGTTAAGTTGCTGAGAAACTTGCTAAGTTGATGAGGCTGGCTTTGACCTGTGATCCTCCTGTCTCAGCCTCCCAAGTGCTGGGATTACAGGCGTGAACCACTCACCTGGTTCCAAATAATTGTAAAAGGGCACGCATGCCTCAATAATAAATTTTCTAAGTCTCATTAGGTAGTTTTTCTTAGGTTATTAATGAGTTTGTGTGTGTGTGTGTGTGTGTGTGTGTGTATATATATATATATATATATATATATATATATATATATACCTTTTCTTAACCTAATTCCAAATCAAACAGCTGAAAAGAAACCAGCTTCAGAACCTTAGGGTTGAAAGATACCTAAGAGGTTATCAAGGTTGACTTTCTGCCTAATGCAGTAAGATCTCATGTATGTACCTGGGCAACTGGTTTTCCAGTGTCTTCTAGACAGAGAGGTCAGTATCCTACGAAATTGCTCATTCCACTTCTAAGTCTAATTGGTAGGTTTTGCTGAGCTAAAAATCTCAGCTAAAATCTACTTCCCTGGAACTTTAATCCCCTGGGCTGACATACCAAATTTAGGAAAGGATAAATGGAGTAATTAGGGCTTCCCTAAGGCTTGCCTTAACTGTGAGCAGAGAGAAATTAGTTTGTTTATTCAAAAAATATTATTTGAGCTTGTTTTATATGCCAACAAGTGTACTAGGTGCCAGATAAACAATTGTTATCAAAACAAATACCCTGCATTCATTGAATTTACAATGTTTTGGAGAAAATATATAATTTATAAATGTAATATTTCAAAATGTTATGTGCTAGAAAGTTAGATAAAAAGACAAGCATAGATAAGATGCTAGAGAAGACATCTCTAAAAAAAGTGGTTGTTTGCTTTTTTTTGATTGTGTGTGTGGTACTAGGGATTGAAACCAGGGGCATTCTACCTTTGAGCTACCCCCCAGCCCTTTTTATTTTGAAAACAGGGTTTCACTAAATTGCTAAAGGCCTCATTAAGTTGCTGAGGCTGGCCACAAATCTGCAATCCTCCTATTTCAGCCTCCCAACCACTAGGATTACAAGCTTGTGCCACCACGCCCAGCTAAAAAATGGTATTTAACTTTAATCCCGGAAGACAAAATACAGAAACCATTTCACATTTGCAACGTCAGCTAGTATTGATTTGGCATTCAAGTCTTACTCGATACGATTAATTGTGTGGAGCAAGAGTCACAGACATTCACAGGCTAGGAGCCTGGAGGCACTATAGTTTCCAAGACCATCAGGACCATACCTCTCATGAGTTTTTGAGAAGCCAGCTAGAATTGTAATATTAAAATGATGGCAAGGGATCTTAAGTAAGTGTGGGGAAGAATGCCGAGTTAGAGAACCTCCAGATTCTGGTCCCAGAACCACCACTGATTTAATGGTCGAGCCGTAAGCAAATAAAATGATCCTTACGGCCTCCAGTTATTTCATTGGCAAGACTGTCATTTTGAATAATAAGCTCTAAGGACCCTTCAATCTCTTAATCCTTTGTGAATCTGTGCTGGGCATAGTCACTGGTCATAATTGATTTAGTCTTACCTTTAGACCACACACAATCCCCTATTTTAGTACATACTGAGTTTCTGGAAATGTACAACGAAGTCAAATCACTGAAATGGAACAGTCGGCTTAAGTGTGTTCAGTGTATGTGGGTAGGGAAAGTTTCTTCTCAAGACATCAAATGTATATTGTTTCTTGCCTTCAGCATACATTTCCTAAACTTCATACTTGTTCATTCATTCTTTGCCTTGACAGTTAATCGCACAATGAGTATCTAGTTGAACCCAAACACTTGCCACCTATAGCAAGCCTAATGATAACCCTCTTTGGCCCAGTACTTCTATTTTATCAGTAATTGAACAACAACAAAAAAAAATTGGTGTCAGACAAAGATGATAAAAATGCCAAAATGAAACCTGCTTGCAGCAAACATAATAAGAAAACTTAAAATGTCCACTCATTAGCTGATACATGAATATCTCAATTCTACATACACCATATAAGTCTGTGGACAGTGAATAAGAGTATGAGCCAGGTGTGGTGGTGCACTCCTGTAATCCCAGTACTTGGGAGGCTGAGACAGGAGGATCACAGGTTGGGGACCAACCTCAGCAATTTAGCAAGACACTCAGCAACCTAGTGAGACCCTGTTCAAACAAAAAATAAAAGAGGGCTGGTGGTGTAGCTCAGAGGGAGAATACCCCTGGGTTCAATCCCTAGTACCACACACACACACACAAAAGTATGGGTTTAATAGTTCAGGGATAGCTGGGCATGGTAGCACACGTTTGTAATCCCAGTACTTGGGAGGCTGAGACAGGAGGATCACAGGTTTGAGGACAGCCTCATCAAGTAGTGAGACACTCATCAACCTAGCAAGACCCCGTTTCAAAATTAAAATAAGGCCGGGCGTGGTGGCGCACGCTTGTAATCCCAGTACTTTGGGAGGCGGAGACCGGAGGATCCGGGTTCGCGGCCAACCTCAGTGCGCATGCGCGTGCGATCGATCAATTCATCGATTTCTCTTTCTCTTTCTCTCCTCTCTCTTTCTCTCTTTCTCTCTCTACCTAGCAAGGCCCTCCGCAACTTCGTGAGACCCGGTTTCAAAAATAAAGCATAAAAAAAAAATAGGGCCGGGGGTGTAGCGCGGAGGTAGAATGCCTCTGCGTTCAATCCCCGGTACCGCAAAAAAAAAAAAAAAAAATTAAAATAAAATAGGGCTGGGGGTGTAGCTCAGAAGTAGAATGTCCCTGGGTTCAATCCCCAGCACCACAAAAAAGAAAAAAAATAGTTCAGGGCTGTCTGTATTATCATATCCATTCATTCATTCATTTTGTGTGTGGTACTGGGGTTTGAATCCAGAGGCATTCTGCCTCTGAGCTACACTCTCAGCCCTATTTTATTTTTTATTTTGAAACAGGGTTTCACTAAGTTGCAGGGGGTCCCACTAAGTTGCTGAGGCTGGCCAGGAACCTGCAATTCTCCTGTCTCAGCCTCCCAAGTACTAGGATTACAGGCATGGGCCACCATGCCCGGTTTATATTATCATATTCTTAAAGTGCTTCGTGAGTTAAAAGGTGATTTGAAGGTAAGTTGCTTTTTCATTTGAGTAACCAGTTTCCAATTGGAGAGAAATCAGATTCTGTTTGCCCAACATTTCCAGGCATCACCCCAAAAATGGCAACCCCAGCAACTGAGACAAGATTGTATTCCGAAACATAGAAATATTTTCTCTGTCATTAATTCCCATTTTTATTTCAAATGTTGTAGGACATCCCATCTGGCCTCTTGCCTGGGGGAGTTGGGCTGTCATGGTTTTTGGTCTGACAAGAACTTAATTGTGGGAGTGATCCACTGCAGATCAAGATGGAGCTCTCTCACCCTCTAACCCAGCCTGCGGCTCAGCTGCCACAGATCAGCAAAGGAACTGATGAACCTTTTGTCCTCTCCAACAGGATCTGCCAGAAGCCTCCCTCTACAATGCTGTACATTCATCTTCACTATAAATTGAATCTAGACATTCAAGCATGACTGAACAGACATTGAATATGCATTTGGTGAGATGGATTAACTCGACCCATCTTTTAAGTCTCTTGCTTCAGATAATTATAGATGAAAGATGTGTATTTGGATTGGATTGCTATTTATTCATCTATTTATTTTAGCAAGTGTTGAGGCAAGAACAAAAAAATGCAGAGTTGAAAGACAGATTGGCCTGGATTGAATTGATAAGAACTGTGTGGGGTGTTTTGGCTTCTGATCAGTATTTGTATTTAGTCTGCACTCTAAAGTATGCATATTAAGAAGCAAAATAGGTGAGAGTAATATCCAATTGTGATTTTTTCCTAGTTTATGTCCCAAGTTAAAAGATAGAGAGAGCATTAAGAAAAGAGCACTAAACCAGGCGTGGTGGCGCACACCTGTAATCCCAGTACTTGGGAGGCAGAGACAGGAGGATCCCAGGTTCCTGGCCAACCTCAACAACATAGTGAGGGCTTCCAAAACTTAGTGAGACCCTCTTTCAAAATAAAAATAATAAAATACAGCTGGGAGTGTAGCTCAGAGGTAGAATACTCCTGGGTTCAATTCCCAGTACCAAAATACCAAACAACAAAAATATAGAAAACAGCACTAAGCAACCTGATCAACCTATACTAAAACAATTCAATAGGACTTCTCTAAAACAGCGTCTTACTAGGTCATGATCAACACCCTCCCTGGAACATGTACACTTCAGCTAAGGCTCCAGTCAGCTCTCATGTAGAATTTGGTTTGGAGTTCTGCAGATTTACAGCCATTATTAGTTCCCTGAGTAGTTTCTAGGGGACTTTATTTATTTATTTATTTACTTACTTACTTACTTATTTACTTATTTATTTTGGTACTGGTGAATGAACCCAGGGGCATTCTGCCTCCAAGCTATACCCCCCAAACCTTTTTATTTCTTTTATTATATTTTTATTTTATTAGTGCATTGCAATCATGCATCTTGAAGGATCTCCGGGTGGTTGACGTATACATGCACTCATTGGTCAATTAGCCCTCCCCAATTCCCACCTCCCTGCCTCCCCGCTCCCTTCTTCCCGTTTTCAGCATAGTAGTTGACTGATATCTTTGTATATGTCCATCCTGTGCACCAGTTTGTTTCCCTCTCCTTCCCTCCCTTCTCCCCCAGTTAGTTTGCCTTCTTCGCTTATCTGAGGTTTTCTCTTTGTCTGTGGTCCCTCCTGTGCAGGGTCGTGGTTCATCTTCCCATGACCTCAGCACTGGGGTTCTCCGGGGCGGGGCCAGGTACTCGCCCGCCCCGCGTTCCCAGCGCCAGGAGTCTCCAGGGGCAGGGCCACGGGCTCACCCGCCCTGCGTCCCCAGCGCCAGGGGTCTCTGGGGGCAGGGCAAGAGCTCACCTACCCCATGTCCCCAGCACCAGGGAGAAGGGTTCTCCAGGGGCAGGGCCAAGGGCTCTCCCGCCCCGCGTCCCCAGTGCCGGAGGGTCTCCGGGGGTGGGGCCAAGGGCTCACTGGCCCCGTATCACCAGCGCCAGGGGGATCTCCGGGTGCAGGGCCCAGGGCTTGCCAGCCCTGCGTCCCCAGTGCCCGGGGGGTCTCCGGGGCCGAGGGCTTGCCCGCCCCAGTCCCCAGCACCAGGGGGAGGGGTTCTTTGGGGGCAGGGCAGGGATGAGGGTTCACCTGCCCCATGTCCCCAGCACCACCCCCCATACTTTTTTTTTTGGTGTATGTGTGTGTGTGTGTTACTGAGGATTGAACCCAGGGGTATTCTACCTCTGATCTATACCCCCCAGCCCTATTTTAGTTTTTTTAATTTGAAATAGAGTCTCACTAAGTTGCAGAGGCTGGCCACAAATCTGCAATCTTCCTGTCTCAGCCTCCCAAGTACTGGGATTACAGGCATGTACCATGACACCTGGCTCCTCCAACCCTTTTTTTTTTTTTTATTTGTTTTGAAACAGGGTTTTGCTAAGTTGCTGAGGCTGGTTTCAAATCTGCAATCTCCTGTCTCAGCCTCACAAGTACTGGGATTACAGGCATGCACCACCATGCCCAGCTCTGGGGACTTTTAAAGAAATTTAGCTGGTTCTTAAACTGTCATTCAGGCAGCGACTCATGGGATTAACATAGCTCAGGACTCATTTTTATTTATATATTTATTTATTTACTTATTTTGTAATGGGGGTTGAACCCCAGAGCATTCTACCTCTGAGCTACACCCCCAGCCCTTTTTTAAAATTTATTTATTTATTTTTGTTGTAGTGGAGATGGAACCCAGGGATATTCTACCTCTGAGCTACACCCCCTGCCCTGTTTTATTTTTTTATTTTGAAATAGGGGCTCACTAAGCTATGAAGGGCCTCACTAAGCTGCTGAGGCTGTCCGCAAACCTGCAATCCTCCTGTTTCAGCTTCCCAAGTACTGGGATTATAGGCATGCGCCACCACACCCGGCTTTTATTTTTATATTGAAAGAGGGTCTCACTAAATTGCTGAAGCTGGCCTGAAACTTGTGATTCTCCTTTCAGCCTCCCAAGTACTGGGATTACAGGTATGCACCACTATGCCTGGATAAGCTCAAGATTCTTAAGTAACTTTTGCTATACCTTGACTGTTTGCAATTGTTATTTATAATGCAACTATCATTTGGACATTGCTTTACAGTTTATAAAAATTTTCACATATTTTATTTTCACAAGACAATATATTGTGATCCTTGCTCCTTCGTATCTTAGTGGGCTTGAAATTTGTTTGGTTTAATGAAAGATTAGCTTATGTGTTATAAAGATTGGAAGTCCCTAATATTAAGAGAGAATACAACTGCAAATGAAGTTCACTGCCCTGCCTCCAGAGAAACTGAAAACATAGACTTCCTAGTAACCAAAGAATCTGGCATCTTAAGGCTCAGCGATTACTGGACTTACTACAAAACACTTTGTCCTCTGATTTCCTCCTTCTTCAGAGGGAGAAGGGACTTAAGAGTGAAAAAACATAACTGAGTTCACATTTGTTCTGGGAAAGAGAAACACTGAGAATGGGATAAAGGATCCTAAACCCAGCTTTGTTCTTGAGTTCACTAAGCCTAAAAACTTTTTACCTCAACATTTTTGCATTTATATTCATTTGCCCTACCTCCTACATAAAAGATCATCCAGATGTATATAAAAGAACATGAATGGGAATTATTAATATACTTCCCAATGTGATAGACCTCTGATATTTCACGATAATACCATGGGAATAGAAACTTAGCAGACCTGTCTAGCAAACATGTTTATTCTACAAGTACACCACCAGAACGGTATTGGAAGAACTTGGGCCATTTACAGCTATGACTGACTCACAACCTTATCTGCATTCTGCATGCTGGCTCAACAAGAAGTACTGCTTTGCTGTTTTCTTTATCTTTTTTTTTTTCGGGGGGGATTACTGGGGGTTGAACCCAGGGGCTTTCTACCTCTGAGCTACATCCACAGCCCCATTTTTTTTTTTAGCTGGGTGTGGTGGCACACTCCTGTAATCCCAGTACTTTGGAGGCTGAGACTGGAAGATCGCAGGTTCAAAGCCAGCCTCAGTAACTTAGTGAGGCTCTCAGCAATTTAGCGAGACCCTGTTTCCAAATAAAAAATAAAATAGGTCTGAGGGTGGAGCTCAGAGGTAAAAGACCCCTTCGTTCAACCCCCAGCACCACAAAAAAATAAAAAGGAGCCAGGTGTGGTGGCACACCCCTCTAATCCCAGTACTTGGGAGGCTGAGACAGGAGGATTGCAGTTTCAAGGACAGCCTCAGCAATGTAAAGACTTAGTAACCTAGCAACACCCTGTTTCTTTTTCTCTCTCTTTTTTTTTTTTTTTGTGGTACAGGGGATGGAACCCAGGGGCAATCTACCTCCAACCTACACCCCCAGCCCTATTTTATTTTTATTTTGAAACAGGGTCTAAGTTGTGGCTGGCCTCTCTAAGTAGCTGAGGCTGACCGCGAACCTGCAATCCTCCTGTCTCAGCCTCCCAAGTACTGGAATTACAAGAGTGTGCTACCACACCCAGCTGACCCTGTTTCAAAACAAAAAAATTAAAAGGGCTAGGGATTTAGCTCAAAGGTAGAATGCCCCTGGGTTCACTCCCCAGTACAAAAAAAAAAAAAATATTTTGAAACAGGGTCTCACTAACTTGCTGAGGCTGTCCTCAAACATGTGATCCTCCTGTCACAGCCTCTCAGGTACTGGAATGACAGGCATGTGCCATCACGCCCAGCTGGTTTGCTGTTTTCTTAGGGTCCTAGTTTTTTTTTTTTTTTCGGTACTGGGGATTGAACCCAGGGGCGTTCTACCTCCGCGCTACACCCCCAGCCCTATTTTTTTATACTTTATTTTGAAACCGGGTCTCACGAAGTTGTGGAGGACCTCACTAGGTAGAGAGAGAGAGAGACAGGGAGAGAGAGAGAGAGAGAGAGAGCAAGCTGAGGCTGGCCGCGAACCCAGATCCTCTGGTCTCCGCCTCCCAAAGTACTGGGATTACAAGCGTGCGCCACCACGCCCGGCCTAGGGTCCTAGTTTTGAAAAATAAAATATCTTAAAAGAAATCATATCCCTGGCCAAGTACAGTGTCACTTCTGGGTTCAATTACCAGTACCTGAAAAAATAAAAAGAAAAGATCATATCCCTTCCCTGATCT
Source organism: Glis glis (assembly GCA_004027185.1). Taxonomy (NCBI): domain Eukaryota; kingdom Metazoa; phylum Chordata; class Mammalia; order Rodentia; family Gliridae; genus Glis; species Glis glis. The sequence continues at coordinate 3,067 of PVJS01046228.1, read as the reverse complement.
ATGATGTATAAACTACTGCCTCTGTATTTCCTCCAATTTCTAGTAATTTACCCACTGTCCCTGCAGTGAATAGAAACCCACTACCTTAAGAGGGAACTCTTTATCCCCAGAGAAATCTGGTTTTTTGAAACTTCTACCTGAAGGTAATGAAACCTGACTCTATGTAGCATACAAAAGTAATAAATTAGCCAGGAGTGGTGGCGCATACTTGTAATCCCTGAAACAGGCTGAAACAGGAGGATCTCAGGTTCATGGTCAGCCTCAGAAACTTAGCGAGACTCACAACTTAGTGAGAACCTGTTTCCAAATAAAAAATAAAGGGTGAGGGGTGTAACTCAGAGGTAGAAAGCCACTGGGTTCAATCCCAGTAAAACACACACACACACATACACACACACACACACACACAGAGTAATAAATTATAGCAGTTAAAGTAATAAACTAAAAACAACTCTTCTTCTCCCAGCCTTCTCTCCCCCAGTACAGAACCTCTACTGCTGCTCAGTGGACAGTCTGGCCTTGCCCTGAAGTCCTGACCCCTCCAGGTACTCACTGAGCAGTGTGTCCTTAAAACAGGCCTTTCAGCTGGGTGTGGTGGCACACCCCTGTAATCCTAGTACTTGGGAGACTGAGACAGGAGGATCGCAGGTTCAGGGACAGCCTCAGCAAATAGTGAGACTCTCATCAACCTAGGGAGACCCTGTTTCAAATAAAAAATAAAATAGGGCTGGGGATGTAGCTCGGAGGTAGAATGCCTCTGAGTTCATTCCCCAGTACCACAAAAAAATAAAAATAAAAACAAATAAAAATTTAAAAACCAGGCCTTTCAGCCAAGCCCAGCCCCTGGAGAAGCTGAGGCAGGAAGACTGCAAGTGTGATGCCGTCCTGAACAACTTAGCGAAAGCCTGTCCCAAAATTTAAAAATAATTAGAAAAAGCCAGGCATAGTGGCACACGCTTGTAGTCCCAGTACTCGGGAGGCGGAGACCGGAGGATCCGGGTTCATGGCCAGCCTCAGCTACTTAGTGAGGCCCTCCGCAACTTCGTGAGACCCGGTTTCAAAATAAAGGATAAAAAATAGGGCCGGGGGTGTAGCCCCAAGGTAGAACGCCCCTGGGTTCAGTCCCCAGTACCACAGGAAAAAAAAAATTAGAAAAAAGAAACGTAAAACAGGCCTTTCTATTAGTGGCGAAAGTGTTCCTACCCTGTTCACTCCGCTGCTGCCTAGTGTCCTGTGATGCCAGTCTCAATATTAGAAGAGATTTAGTCTCCAGTGCCTCCTCCCTATCTGCCTTACTTCCTGAAGTGTTGTTCCACTTCCTGTAAATACCATTGAAGAACCTTAATTACGGCTTCAGAGTGTTCCAGAACAATTCCAGCCCCCTTGGGGATTGCAGAGATGGCTCAGGTCATATACAGGCAACATGAGATACTGCTGAAGCACAGTAAGTTACTGCACCGAAGGTGAAATATACTAATACACTCGTTGTCTTTGCATTACCCCAAAAGGCCAGAGCTGATTCCTATACAGTTAGGATATGGCTGGCCAGTGAGCTCTTTCAATGTAATTTCCATCTGCCACATTCTGCATAAAGGGTTTTACATCAGGAAACTCTTGGGGCAGATACCTGCCAGAAAATGTGTTGAGTATTTGGCGTCTTGGAAATGACAATTGTTATTTGTTATTAGAGAGAGAGAAGACCCTCATTTAAGTCTGAGATTATACTGCCTCGCTGTGTTACTTTGACCAAGTTATGTCATCTCTGACTCTGTATCCATCTGCAAAATAAAGATGAAGCTTCCCCTGAAGACTGTGGTGAGAAGCAACAAAAATTGTCTGATAAGGTTAGCTGATTGTGGTGGCACATGCTTGTAATCCCAGTACTTGGGAGGCCTGAGACAGGAAGATCGCAAGTTCGAGGACAGCCTCAGAAAGTACTGAGACTCTCAGCAAACTAGCGAGACCCTGTTTTAAAATAAAAATAGGGCCGGGCGTGGTGGCACACGCTTGTAATCCCAGTACTTTGGGAGGCGGAGACCGGAGGATCCGGGTTCGCAGCCAGCCTCAGCTCGTTCTCTCTCTCTCCCTGACTCTCTCTCTCTCTCTCTCTCTCTCTCTCCCCTTAGTGAGGCCCACCGCAACTTCGTGAGACCCGGTTTCAAAATAAAGGATAAAAAATAGGGCCGGGGGCATAGTGTGGAGGTAGAACGCCCCTGGGTTCAATCCCCGGTACTGCAAAAATAAAATAAAATAAAATAAAATAAATAAAAATAAAAATAGGGCTGGGGTGTAGCTTGGAGGTAGAATGCCTCTGGGTTCATTCCCCAGTACCACACACAAAAAAAGTTAATAAGCTGAAAAGTACTGTACAAATGTAAGGTCTTCTAAGGAAAACTCTTTCAAAACTCAAAAAAATCTGTGTGAACTAAAATATTTATTCATGTTGAATGAAATATTTTACAAACATTAAAAGTAAAATATGCTGGGCGTGGTGGCACACACCTATAATCCCATTACTTAATCCCATTACTTGAGAGGTTGAAACAGGATTGCAGGTTCCCAGCCAGCCTCAGCAACTTAGTGAGGACCTCGAAAATTCATGAGACCCTGTTTCCAAATAATAAATTAGCACAAGTAGAATGCACCTGCGTTCAATCCCCAGCACCACAAATATATATATATATATATATATATATATATATATAGTGTGTGTGTGTTACTGGGGATTGAACCTAGGGGAATTCTACCTCTGAACTACACCCCCAGCCCTGTTTTTTTTTTTTTGGTTTTTTATTTTGGTTTTTTTTTTTGCGGTACTGAGGATTGAAGCCAGGGGCATTCTACCTCCCCGCTACACCCCTGGCCCTATTTTCTATACTTTATTTTGAAACTAGGCCTCACGAGGTTGCGGAGGGCCTCACTAAGTAGAGAGAGAGAGAGAGAGAGAGAGAGAGAAACAGAGAGAGTGCGAGCTGAGGCTGGCCGTGAACCCAGATCCTCCGGTCTCCGCCTCCCAAAGTACTGGGATTACAAGCATGCGCCACCTCGCCCAGCTTTTTATTTTTTA
>PVJS01046227.1:0-15910 GCA_004027185.1 Glis glis | reverse complement strand
CCCCCTCTCTCTCTCTCTCTCTCTCTCCTTAGTGAGGCCCTCTGCAACTTCGTGAGACCCGGTTTCAAAATTAAGTATAAAAAATAGGGCCGGGGGTGAAGCGCGGAGGTAGAACGCCCCTGCATTCAATCCCCGGTACCGCAAAAAAAAAAAAAAATAAATAAATTTTCTGTTTTGAAACAGGGTCTTGCTAAATTGCTGAGAGTCTCACCAAGTTGCTGAGTCTGGCCTTGAACCTACATCCTCCTGTCTCAGCCTCCAAAGTACTGGGATTACAGGTGTGCACCCCCAGCTATTTTCTGATATTAAAGTGAATTTTCTTTCACACAACTGACGTCAACATTTGGTAGGAAGAGGGATCTCAGAAACATTGGCTTAAAGGAATTAGTTTAGAACAAACATTGTGGTTGATCCATGAAATAGAGTCAAATGTGTTGACTAAGAATTGGCTGTCTTTCTTATTCAGAAAACAATATATTTTTCCGTAATAATTTAAGGTAAAATATTGTATAGCCATATGCACAATACAGTGTTTGTAGTGTTTACAGAAGAAAGTAAGATTTGATTTCCAAACTCCCTGCTATACTTAAAAAATAATCACATTTTCATAAATAAAAATGTAAAACAAGCCAGGCGTGGTGGCACATGCCTGTAATCCCACTACTTGAGAGGCTGAGACAAGAAGATTGCAGGCTTGAGGTCTGCCTCAGCAACTTAGTGAGGCCTTCAACAACTTAGCAAGACCCTGATTCAAAATAAAAAAATAAAATAGGACTGGAGGTGTAGCTCAGGGGTAGAATGCCCCTGGGTTCAATTCCCAGTACCTGCCCCCCCCAGTGTAAAATATATCATGGGAGAAAAATTGGAAAGAATAGACAGGTACATAAAAGAAATACGAATTTTTTAAAGTCCCCCAAATCTGAGATAACATTTGGGTGTATAGTCTTCCAAGCATACACACACATATTTTCAAAACTGGGATTATATATACATACTGTTTTGTAATTTAAAAAACCTTACATCACCAGTGTCTTCCCATGTCTTTAAAATGGTCAGCAGCCATAATTTTGATGACCGCGTCACGTACTGTTGTATCACACTTAATGGCCTCCTATTTTTGGACAAGTCTTTCCCATCCAGTGTCCTCACTGTTATGAAGTCACGTTGCTGCACTGGCTTGGGTATAAATCCTCTTGTACATGTCTCTTTAGAAAGTTTCCCCCCTGTGCTTCTGACATTTTTGTTTTGCATCTTCCCGTCAGTCAACAACGTTGGAATGCTTCCAAACCTTCTCCCAAGCCACTTCCTTAGTGCACCGGATGAAATCCAGGTGGGCTCTGTCTTCTGTGTCTGATTTCGCTTCACCCAGGTGCTGGGCCGCTGGCCGGGCAGTCAGCGGGGCAGGGGAAGGAGGGGTGGGAAGCATGTGAGGCCAAAATTCCATATTGCATGTCAAAACTTACCTGCCCATTGTCGTATTCTCTTGGGGCACTGTTCTGTGCTTTATAAAGGAGTAATTCTGCCCAACAAATTCACAGTTTTGGTGCACATGTGAGCAGGCCAACTCTTTGACTTTGCTTTTCTTTCTAGATCAGATTTATTCAACTTTCAGTGTGAGGGAAGTACGGTCATCCCTCAGTGTCTAAGTGGGACAGGTTCCAAGACCTCCCGCCCCCCCATACCTCAATCCATGGATGGTCAATAAATAAAATGCATTAAATAGTGCAGTATTTGCAGATAACCTGCACACATCCTCCTGGGTACTTTCAATCATCTCTAGATAACTTATCTACTACAGTGTAAATGCCATGGATATAGTTGTTACACGGTACTGTTTAGGGAATAATGACAAGAAAACGTCTGTGTGTACGTTCAGTACAGATGCAATTTTTCTGACCATTCTGATCAATGCTTGGTTGACTCTGGGATGTGGAACCCGTGACTGTGTAGGACTGACTGTACATGATACAAACTTTGTGTTGGAGGAACTGCAAGTTCAGCAAGTTTGGCTGTGACTTGTGGCTGCCATCGTCGGCCACGAGTAAATTTTTAAAGCACTGAACAGTCTTGGAAGGCACTGTTCGTTGATCAGCCCCATGGCTCTGACCTTTGAAGTCATGGGGCTATGCCGATATGAACAGGCTTCCTGGCTGCCCTTCCTCAGTCCTGCACGTGTCCCTGTGGTCCTGTTTACACCTTGAGTGTCCTGCATTGGCACATGATGTCAGATTACTGGAATGCTGCTGTACATCCTCGCCAGGCTCCTCTCTGGACCACACTCCAAACACTGGACCTGTGTTTTCAGCCTTCCCTGTTTCTGGCACAAGTCTGTGTCTCTCCCTGCAGTAGGTCACATGATTCTATCTCTTTCTCTGTGTCTGTGTACCTCTTTTCCTCTCTCTTTGTCTTGGATGATTCTAGTAGTTTCTTTACCTATCCTCTGTAGTCCAGAACCTCTACCTTATCTTATATGACCATTCGCTTTTCCTTTCTCTACACTACTGTCTCCTAGACCTACACATGCTAACCTTTCCTCCTGCAGTTAGAAGTTGAATACAGATGCTCCTTGACTTATGATGGGGCTCCTCCCATTGTAAGTCGAAAGTATTGTAAGTAAAAATGCACCGAATCTACGTTCCCTACTGAACATCCCAGCTTAGTAACTCAGCACCCTGTCGTGTCGGCTGTTTCCCTTGGTGATCCTGTGGCTGAAGGGGCTGCGGTTCCCTGCCGCTGTCCAGCATCAGGAGAGGCTATTGTACTGAGTGTCATTCCCCAGGAAAAGACCCATATTCAGAATTCAAAGTACGGGTTCTACTGGATAGGATTGCCTTCATACCACTGTAACGGTGAACCATCAGGGCTGTCTGGCTCTTCCTGTGAAAAACTGACCATATCCCTTCCCTACATTTTCAGTGTATTTGACTTCTGTTCAAGATCACATATAGATTTATTTCTACCAAAGAACAAAAGTCAGATGCTGACCAGTTCTAGTGCGTGCTTGCTGGACATCAGTTCGGAGCCTCGTTTGCGGGCTGAGCAAGCGAAAGCATACCTGTCCTTGGCCCACTCCAGGGTTCTTTAGCACTGAACGCTCCCGAGACAACTCTCCAGCGATCGGGCTGATTCGTGTTGTGATTTTTTTATTCCAGAGCCTCATCCACTGCAACATCACCTCTGTGGTCAAGGTATGCGATCCATATACGTGTTATGTGCATTAAAAAGTAGTGGCTGTTGAAGTTCGGCACCCTCCCACCGTAGAAAGAGGATTGCTTGGAACTGAACCACCCTTGACTGAGAGGCGTGGCCTGGCCTTTTGACTGTTTTATTCTGTTTTCATCAAGAAAATGCAGTGATGGGTTGATTCTCCTCAGTATTCGAATCCTGTCCCTGCATTCAGTTTTGTCACACGTCACGACATAGTTGGCCCGGTGATGCTGACACTTATTCCAGATTCCAAGACAGTTTTTTTAAAAAATTGAATCCATTTCTCTAATTTCAGTCTTTGTAAGTAAAAGGAAGTTCCTTCTGTTGGGAACATGGCCGAGGGCATGGCAGGGTCTTCTGGACTTTGCTGTCCAGTGTGTGTGGGGTTGAAGCTCAGGTCATCTGTGCAGTCCCCCCCCCTTACCCACGGTTTTGCTTTCCCCTATTTTAGTTACGTGTGGCCAATTTTGGTCCTAAAATATTAAACAGAAAATTCTATATTTTGAGAGATCATATTCACATAACTTTTCTTATAACACATTATTATAATTGGGTTATTTTATTATTATTTGTTGTTAATCTCTTACCAGGCCTAATTTCTAGATTAAACTTTCCCACAACTCATGTAGGGACCACACTGTCCTTGGTTTCTGGCATCTGGGGATGGTCTTCAGATGTTCCCTTGAGGTTGGTGGGGCTATTGTACTGTACTCTGACCCCAGCTCAGCTGATGATGAGTTGGGCAGCCCTGGGCTAGTGATCTAACCCCTTGAACTTCAGATTCTGCACCTGTTATTAGGAGCAAGGGATCAAGCAATGTCTTAGGTACATTCATCTCTTGGGTCCTTTAATTAGGACAGCTGCGTAATTAAAGCTATCCTACACTATGCCTTTGCATGAGTAAGAAAAAGGCCCCCCTCTGGACAAACAATTTAGAAAAAGGTGCCACTTAAGATTGGACACAGCCTGATGCTGTGTGACTTGGTGAGTAGATGATGTTTTTGCATGAACAAAACATTTCCCTCTCCTCTGAGGGATAGAGCCCTTCACCTCTACCAGAGGGCGTAGCCAGTGAGTGAGCCCTGAGCTTTCAGCTTGTCCGTACTCCTCAGCGGGGCACCTTGCTCAGTCCACAACATTCACACCTGCACATGGTACCCCGGTGACCAATGTGGAGGGTCGGTGGAACTGCAGTGGTGAATGAGGGGTGACCTCTGGCTTCAAGGAGCTGGGTCTCTGGTTGGAGAGGGGGGGAAACTCAGTTTCACTGTCCAAACAACATGGACTGGTGGTGGAGGAGGACTGATTTCCCAAAGGAAAACCAGGTTGCTGTCAACATAGGGGAGACGGAAGCTGATGAGACCAATGAGGATTGTTTTAGGTGGGTAAGTTGGGCTGACGACGATTATTTTCACCACAGGTTGCTTGTCTGTATGTGAGCTGGTACTTTAGTTTCCTGCTCAGTTATTATTGAGCACATATATTCTTCTCATGCTGAACATCCGATGCCTTTTTTTTTTGCGGACCGGGGATTGAACCCAGGGCGTTCTACCTCTGCGCTATGCCCCCGGCCCTTTTTTTTTATACTTTATTTTGAAACCGTGTCTCACGAAGTTGCGGAGGACCTCACTAAGGAGAGAGAGAGAGAGACAGAGAGACAGAGAGACAGGGAGAGAGAGAGAGAACGAGAGAGCTGAGGCTGGCCGCGAACCCGGATCCTCCGGTCTCCACCTCCCAAAGTACTGGGATTACAAGTGTGCGCCACCACGCCCGGCTCCGATGCCTTTTTAAAGCCCTCAGCTGATGTGGCTCTACGGTTTATACACCCAGCTGTTGTCTGCAGCCTCGCCATTAAAATCTTTCACATTGTTTTACACTTTGGTCTTTCAGTCTCTGGCTGTTTGATCATTCGTTTTCCCCAATTGGGTCTGACAACCCTCTGATTCCTTTAGCAAGAGAAATGCTTTGATTTTTTTTTAAACAACTGTTTTATTTGTTGATAGACAGTAAGTTCCCTAAGTAACAAACTAAGAAAATGAAAGGTTAGTTTCCCAACATGCTGTGCCTTCATGAGCCTCGCTGGCTGGAGGGGTGAGCAGTATCGCTTGATGACGTCGCTTGATGATGTCGCTTGATGGCGTCGCTTGATGATGTCACAGGTGCCAAATGGAAGTGGTCTCCATCCAGGGCAGAGAGGAGGATGCATCTGAGGGCAAAGGGAAGATGGAATGAGGGTTTTGAGGCAGGCACCCTCCGTGTCCAAGGTCACCTCTCTAACTGGAATCCTTTGCCCAGTGAGGCTGGTGAGCTCTTGTGGGACACTTCAAGGATGTCCAGGGGGACTCTGTGTCCCTGGTGGAGCCGGAGAGTCAGGGAAGCTGCAGACACACTCTGACCCTCTTCTTCCTCTCACATCCCATAAAATCCTGTACTTAAGGCAGTCCAGGGGGTTCTAGAGAGTTCTGCTGCCCCTTCCCCGCAGTGGAAGCATTCACTGACACTGACGGAGGGGCCTGGCCCGTGGGGTGGGGGCAGTGCTAGGAGAAGCTGCTGGGGAGCCGTGCAGGCCTAGGCAACATGGAGAGACAGCCCAGAACGTGCCTGCCGGGCCCCAGGCTTCCGGTTTCCCTACCTCTCTTCTTCCATTTGGGTCCTGTCTTTCTCAAACCTGCCTCTAGGACAAAGCCTGATTTCAGTCAATTGTACTATAGAGAACATTTCAGTCCATGGGGGGGCTTCCTCTTTCTTAATTTTTAAAACTAATTGTGTGCCTTACAATTATTTAGTGAAAAGTTGAGTGTGTGTATGTGTGTGTGTGTGCGCACGTGCACGCGCGTGTGCGTGTGTGTGGTACTGGGGATTGAACTGAGGGCCTTGCACATGCTAGGCAAGTACTCTACCACTGAGCTGCATCCCCAGTCCTTTTTATTTCAGATTTTGAGAAAGGTTCTCGTTAAGTTGCCCTGGCTGGCCTCAAACTTGGGATCCTCGTGTCTCAGCCTCCCAAGTAGCTGGGATTACAGGCCTGTGCCACTGCACCTGACAAAAAGCTTTCTTTTTCCTTCCCTCCCTTCCTCCCTTCCTTCCTCCCTCTCTCCCTCCCTCTCTCCCTCCCTTCCTTCCTCCCTCTCTCCCTCCCTTCCTTCCTCCCTCTCTCCCTCCCTTCCTCCCTCCCTCTCTCCCTCCCTTTCTCCCTCCCTTCCTCCCTCCCTTCCTCCCTCCTTCTCTCCCTTCCTTGTATTGGGAATTGAACCCAGGGGCATTCTACCTCTGAGCTACACCCCCAACCCTATTTTATTTTGAAACAGGGTCTCACTGAGTTGCACAGGGCCTCACTACATTGCTGAGGCTGACCTGTGATCCTCCTGTCTCAGCCTCCTAAATACTGGGATTACAGGTGTGTGCCACCATGCCCAGTTAAGCTTTCTTAATAGAATATTTAGGCTGCAGCACTGGCAGGGAAGACTTTTTCAGGGGGTCGTAGGTTGGGGTGGGGAAGGGACTTCTCAGCACTCTTTAGACCACTGCAGGCTGCGTGTGCTGCTGCCGCTGGACTGAAGAGGTGTACGTGAGGTGCTCGCAGATTCTTGTTAGGTTTTCCGATGTTCCCAATTCCAGCTCATGGTGAAGGTGTGTGACATCCACCCACTTTTGCCTGTCATCCAGCGCGAAGAGCACCGTGGGACCCACAATCTTGATCCCACAGCCATAAACGAATTCCCAGTTTTTCAACACCTTCGTTTTCTAGGAGGGTTTTAGGGGGAAGAAGCCAGAGGCCTGTGAACAGTTTGCATTCATCTAGGTGGCCCCCAGATTCCAGCCAAACTCTCCTGTTATCACATGACCTCTAATGAGTGCCAGCAGTTTTCAAGGTCATCGGAGAGAGTAGTTTACTCCCCAGTTTCCCCCAGCACAGGCTTCCCCAAGCTCTGCCCATTGCTCCTTAATTCCTTTGTCAGGGCTTAACTTTGGCCTTCTCTTGTAGATGACACAGCTAATTCTGAAACACATGGAATCAAGGTAAGGTCTTGTCTGGAAAAGCGTGGAGCAATGTGGCCCTCCTGCCCTGCCGTCAGCCACCCTGGGGACCTGGGGACAGGGTTCATCTGGCTGCTGCTCTTAACCACAGTAAAAAGCAGGAGGAAAGCCCATGGAGATTATGGGAAAACATAACATTCTGGGCCAGCCCAGTCCTTTAAACAGACACTCACACTTGAAGGTCAGGTGCGACACATGGCAAATGGAGGGAGAGATCAGTAGATTCAGCGCACACTGGATTAAAAGAAAACGGACTCATGTTGAGCATAAAAGAAGCAAGTTGGCCTGAGACCAAGAACATGTCTTTGTTATTATGAGTTTCAGCGTTTGTCAGAACGAATACTCCAATTTGCTGGTAAAAATCGCTACCCTATCAGTTTCTTCCTCTATTCCATGTTTATATCATGCTATTACCACACCTATTTGGGGGCTGGTGTTTCTTAGGTGGTATTCATTAAAGGCAAATCGTTGATAGTTTAATCTTCCCTAGGAGGGGCTGGGATTTATATTCTAATTGTAGCTTCTTTCTCTCGCCCCCCACCCCCACCATGCATATAAGTGGGAAAGACTAAGGGTATTAGATTTCAAAAAGACAAGTAAGGCCCCTGGAGACTCGCACAGGGCCAAGCATTTATGAGAGCAAACGGTGGACTGTGCGATTCCACCCAACATGGGATTCATCTTTGTGAGTCCAGAGGGACCTGGAGCTCATGCGGTCACATGTAAGACAGGAAGATCCCTTCCCGCCTGAGTCTTGTCTGAGCTGAGTTGGCTGCCTGATTTTGGCAGGGAGACCTTCGTCTAGTAGGTTCTGTCTTCAGCAGCAAGTCCTTGAGGTCACATGACTGCTGAGTGACATCACCGTGTAGTGCCCTCCTCAAGAGCTTAGGGGAAGTTCCATCACAGGCCTTGGAGGCCGAGCACATGGCACCCTTGGCAGTCTAGAGGGGTGGAGCTTGGCAGTGTTCACAGAAGCCCTTCAGTTTCTTTCTACTCAAGGAGGGACCACACAGCAAAACAATGGAAACTTTGTTTCTTTGCCTTTTAGGCGGAAAGGCCTCATTTTGAACCTTTCTTCTGGGGTAGCCCTCTGTCCTTGGCCTCTGTACTCCCTGTACTCTGCTTCCAAGGTGAGTAGCAAGTTGTCCAAGTCTGTGTCTTCTTCCTCTTAGTTTTCCCAATTGGCATTTTCCTGTGGATCATCTGGCTGGGTGATTAAAGGTCTGCCTGGAGGTGCTATTACAGGTGCAGGGTGGAGCTAGCCAAGGGGTACCTGTATGCAAATTAGAAGAAGGCGGTCCCTTTGGGCAGCACAGTCCATGCATCTGGGAGCCCTGTCTCTCCTCCTGAGGACAAGTAACCCTGTCCTGGAGTCCTAGCCTGGTGTCCCCATGCCCTTGTCATAAAGTCATCCCTAAGAATAGCAGGTGGCTTACAAGGGAGAGCTTTGCCAGCAGGTTAAGAGGTATGCAGTGGCCCTAGGGATCTATTTATCCCACAACACATGTCCCGATGATCCAAGGCACTCTTTCTAGACCAAGGAATGAAATTTGCTCTCCAAGACAAGCTACTGCAGTTTTTCTTTCTCTTCCCTTCCTTCGGCTTTATTAAGGTACGATTGATAAATAACAATTGCATATAATTTATGGTGTGCAGACCACATGATGCTTTGATATATGCAGACAGCGTGAAATGGTTGAGTCAGGCTAGTTAACATACCCTTGACCTCACATACTTATTTTTTTTTTGTGGTGAGAACATTTAAGATCTATTCGCTTGGCAACCTTCCAGTATATAACTTATTGTTAACTAGAACCACCAGGCTGTGCAATCGATCTCCAGAACATCTTCATCCTACGTAACTGTAACTTTGTACTCTTTGGCCCACAGCTCCTCCAAGCAGGCAGGGTCTCTGGTGCTCTTTGCCATCTGAATTGGCTCTGGTGGAGAAAGCAAGCTCGGGGGCCTCAGCTGTTTCTCTTTTCACTGCAGGCTTTCGTGTGCATGTTTTCCAAGGCCCTGCAAGTGGAGTACAGAGCAAAAGGAATCATTATCCAGGTGAGGTGGACCGCTCTGTGGAGTAGGGCCACTGCCCCCTGCTGGACGGGCTGTACATGTGCAACCAGCAGGGCGGTGGGGGGGGGGTTGGTGGTGGTGGTGATGGATGCTTTCTGCAGGTCCCTGTGGTGGAGGCGGAGGCAAGTATGGCCGCGCAGTCCTTGCTGCTGTGGTGTCTGCTGCCCTCCCTGGGTGCTGGAGGAGGATGGGGGCAGGGATGTGGTCGCTCAAAAATGCCGCAGACCCTTTTGCTAATTGATAGTGCATCAGAGTGACCTCAGAAACCGGAATCCTGTCTACCATGGCTTCCCCTCTGACTCTGGTACAAGAGATGGCTCAGGGGAGGAGCTGTGGAGAAGGAACAAGAGAAAACCGGGCACTCAGCCCCTGTTGGAGCTAGGGGAAGGAGAGGCCTGCCCCGGGGGCTGCTGATCTGCAGTGGGCCACAGAGACCCCTGTAGTCTGTTCTTGTGCAGTGAGGGAAGCGGTGCTCTACCTCCTGCCGGAGCTGTCATGGGATCACCTGCCCCAACAGGAACAGAGCTGCCTGTCACTGCCATCTCTAGACTGAATACGTGATGCCCTGAAGTATCAGTGATTTACAAGTGCTTGGCTCAGCAGCAAAGAGTTCAGTGGTTTCTGGAACCTAAAATAAATACACGGAGGTTTTTGTTTTGTTATTGTTGTCTAGGAAGTTTTATGATGATCATAGACTTGGGTTTGAATTTCATCTCAGCTCTGCCTCTTGTTATCTGAGTGATCCTAGAGTGCTTGCTTAAAATTTCTGATTTTCAGTTATCCCATCCATAAAGAGGGGTTTCTAGTACCTTCTTATTTCTCTGTGTTATCATGAAGATCTAAGGACTAAATAAGTATACAAGTTTAAGGCATATTTATTGAGTCCCTATTAGGTACATAAAGCTGTTTTGTCAACTAAAACTCACTGTAGAAATGAAAATACTTATCACTATTTCTCTATCTGAAAACTGGGTCTGAGAATGCTCCTGACATTTCCAAAAAGTTTCTTTGAAACCTTGGGGAAAAAGGCACCAGGCAAATGTATTGCCACACTCATTTCCGTAAGAACCAATTCAGTTGGCTCGATGGACTTATATTTGGATTTGCCAATAAAACAATGTAATTTCATATGTGTGGTGAAGGGAAATAAAACTAAGAAGACTAGTATTGATCCTTTTTCTTTCTAAAGATGCCAAGGTCTCTGTGTTTGGGACTAAAGTAAGTAAACCCCATTATGGATCCTCATGCCAGGCCGCAGTGTGGTTAGACCGCTACAGGTAGAACAGTGTTGGCTTTCCAGGGCTCCGTGTGTGGATGTTTATTTTTCTTAGCATAGCAGGAAAGATTCTGAGGTTTGTGCCACTCATTCTGCCAAGTGGGATCCAAGGTACTTCACGTTGCTCCAACTCTGGTTGTATGTATTAGAGATCGTCTCCTGAGAGAGAGTTTCCAGATTAGACAGAGGACATCCAGATACATTTGAATTTCAGATAAATATGAATAATGTTGTAGCATAAGTACACTCCATGCAGTACTTAGGATATAATTATGCAGACATTTGTTGTTTGTCTGAACTTCAGCTTTAACTGCATGGCCTGCATTTCTCCTTTCTGAGCCAGTGCCCTGTTTGGGGAGACCCGGTGATTTCTCAGTCACTCCGTGTGCTGCGGAGGGCACCGGAGCCACCTAATGTTGTGTGGCAAAGGCCTCATCTTGAGAAATCAAACCTCCCAAGACACAGCTCTGCGCCCATTTTGTACCTTTTGTCATCAAGGACCCCTACAGTTTTCATAGAAAAAAAAAGATTGGGAAATGGTATGGTACATGGTGTTAATTTCTGCATCTCTGCTGGGATGAACTGCTTCGGTGCTATCTTTATTTGACATTGTAGGTGCTGACCCCATATGCTGTATCCACCCCAATGACAAAGTATCTAAATACCAACATGATGACCAAGACTGCCGATGAGTTTGTTAAAGAATCGTTGAATTACATCACGATGGGAGATGAAGCCTGTGGCTGCCTTGCTCACGAAATCTTGGTAACTGACCACTTCTGTTCTTGAAGTCAGAGAGGAGGGTATGCGGGCCAGCAGGGCTGGGCAGGTTCTTCCTGCTACTGGAACACTCAGTGCTCTCCCATGACCAGGGCATGCGGCCGGAAGGTGTGCCATTGAGTGTCACAGGCAGTGAGAAGGAGCAAGTGGCGAGGGGGCGAGAAGCTGGAGGGCTGGGTGCTCAGCGCCCTGAATGGCTCACTTCTCCTCTTAGAATGCAAGGTGGCTTCCAGGAACTCTTGGGTAGGTAAAACCAAGACACCTGGAGCTTCACGTGGGGACTGCTTGGCTCTCTGTTCTAGTAAATGTTTAACTATCAGCCTCCAGGGAGAGTGGGGGGGGGAGAGAAAAGACCACTTTGATCTGTATCATTTGCCGATTTCTGTGGTGTAAATACTCCCACCATTGGTGATTTTGAGCTACCAAGATGATTTCACTGCCCACAAACTGAGGAGGGATGCACACGATTGGCTCTTGTGAGCACGCACAAAGCAGCTCTAGCACACCTCGGACTCCATCAGGTGTGGAAATGAGGTCCAACGGTACATGGTATGAGACGTTCTTACATTAAAAACCAGCACAAGTATGAGCAGAAGGCCGACTTGAGCCTTGTGCACTAATACTGCAACAAACATGCTGACCGCTGAGACCTAACGCCTGACACGCACAAAACTCACAGGAAGGAAGATCCGTTTGCTTATGGTCTTGAGATTTAAGTTTATAGTCAGTTTACTATATACAAGCAGGAGCAGGGGCTACAGGTCCTCAGGGCATGATGGCGAGAAGCAGAGGATGCAAGGAAAGGAGGCGAGGGACATATAGAGCCCCCAAGGCCACATCCCCAAAAACCCACCTCTGAGCATGGCTGCCTCTAGAGCATGAGGCCCCAGCTTTTTTGATTTTTTATTGTGAAACAAGCTCTCACTAAATTGCTGAGGCTGTCCTCAAACCTGCGACCCTCCTGTCTTAGCTTCCCAGGTACTGGGATTACAGGCGTGTGCCACCATGCCCGGCTAACTGAGGTGTTTGTTGTAATTTCTTTGCTCGGCTTTTCTCCCAGCCTCACGTGTTTGTCTGTTAAAGGCCAGCTTCCTGAGTCTGATCCCGGCGTGGGCCTTCTACAGCGGCCCCTTCCAAAGGTTCCTCCTGACGCGCTACGCGGATTACCTGAGGCACAATGTCAAGGTCAGCTAGTCCGGCCCGGCTGCAGGGGTCAGTGTGGCTTTGCCCCATGGTGTTCTTCGTTGGCCAAGGACCAGAGGAGCAGGCCCCACCTCCGCCGGCCGAAGGCCACGGGACTTAGAATATATCCTGGTTTTGATCACGTGTCTGGAGAACTTTGGCAAAGCTATGGCATTAAAATCATGTTTAGGCTTTCTGTGTGGGGGGGGAGGGTGTCCCTGGCTAACATTGTAAGAATTTCCATAGTGGGCTTATTAAATAAATGTGGTTAGAGGAAACCTCTGATTCTTGGAATACTAAGAACTATTATATCTAGTGGGTTACTTTTATAGCCATGTGTAAAAGTCAAAAATCAAAAGAATATCTGAGGTTGCTAAACTTTTTCAAGATGTCCATGCCCAGAAACACTCATGGCTTCTCGAGCTGGGAAAGACTGCATGTGCTTGAAGGGGACAGTGGGTCTCTGGCCCCTTCCCTCTCTCCTCTCTGTTTTCTGGCCTCCACGAGCAGATTCGCTCCACCACGGGCTCCCACCATGATGGACTGTGTGACACAGGCCAAAATCATGGGACTGAAACCCTGAGCCAAAATAAACCTTTCCTTTTTTTTTTTTTATGGTATTGGGGATCGAACCCAGGGGCATTCTAGCTATACCCCCAGCCCTATTTTATTTATTTATTCATTTATTTATGGTACTAGGGATTGAGCCCAGGGGCATTCTACCTCAGAGATATACCCCCCAGCCCTATTTTATTTTTTATTTTGAAACAGGGTCTCACTAAGTTGCTAGGAGCTTCACTAAATTGCTGAGGCTGGCCGCGAACCCGGATCCTCCTGTCTCAGTCTCTCAAGTACTGGGATTACAGGTGGGCACCATCACTCCCGGCTAACCTTTCTTCCTTTTAAGTTTATTTATCTCAAGTACGCATCACAGCGCCAGAAAGCTGACATAACAGTAGAGGCCCCAAGACTAGCTAATGAAACGGGGGAGGGGGTAGAAAAGCTCTGTGTTTTTTAGATCCTTATCCCCATCACTCCTGGTACTAGATAATAGCTAGCATTTGTTGAACACTAATCATAATCAGGGGCTATGCCAAGCCTCAGGACAATTTAAGAAATAGGTACTCTGCCAGGTGTGGTGGTACACACCTGTAATCCCAGTACTTGGGAGGCTGAAACAGGAGATTTGCAGTTCAAGGACAGCCTCAGTAAGTAGTAAGACTCATCAACCTAGCAAAACGCTGTTTCAAAATAAAACTAAAAAATCAGGCTGGGGGTGAAGCTCAGAGGTAGAATGCCCCTGGGTTCAATCCCTAGTACCACAAAAATAAATAAATAAATAAAAAGAAAAAGAAAGAAGTAGATACTATTATTATTACCTTTATTTTACAGATGAAGAAAGTACGAATAGCTCTTTTAGGTTTTCCTGTCAGTGAGGGGCAGAGAAGGAATTTGAATCTGGGTCATCTCCTTCCCACACACCTAGGCTAAGATACAATAGCAGAGCCCTAACCATCTGAGTAAAACTTCTTCCTTGTAACGAATGGCAGAGGATGAACACTCTCTCCCCACTAGGGTTTGGGTAAGTGTCCCTGAATGCCCATGTGCTGAAGGCTTGTCCCCAGCTCCTGGTGCCACTGGGAGGTGGTGGGACCTTTAAGACGTGGGGCCTGGTGGGAGGAAGTTAGGTCATGGGACCACGCCTGGAAGGGGCTTGTGGGACGCTGCTCCCGTCTCTGTCTCTCATTGCTTCCGTGTGGCCACTTCCTTTGTCACCACACGCTCCCACCATGACGCGCTGGCACACCACAGGCCCAAGGCAGTGGGGCCAAGTGAGCATGGATGCAGACCCCTGACGCCACGATGAACTCTCCTCCTCATCAGCTGATAGCTCAGGCCTCCGGTCACAGTGGTGCATGGTGGCTCGCACGACCCCGATCCATAATCCTCACTTTCACTATCATGAGACAAGGGAAGGAATTGGCCAGGCCCCTGTGTCTGCATGTCAACATTCACGTACCGGGAGGCTGCCATATCTCACCAACCTTTCTTTCTGTGGAAGAGGACGGGGTTCTGCTTTCTGCTTCACTTTCTTAGCTGTGGAGGCCTCAGATCCCGAGACAGCAGCTGAGGCTGCCTTGTGAGAAGGAGGTTCCCTCTGCACCCTTCAGGCCTGCCTTGGGTACCACTTCCCAGGATGCCGAGGGCTGGAGAGTCCCTCTGACAACGCTGGGAACCGGGAAATGCGAGATGATGGGCTCTGCTCTGGGCCCATAATCAGCTCACTTTGAAGCCTCCTTCTGAAGCCAGTGCCCGCAGGAGAAAGCTGAAGACGGTCATGCAGGGGTCCTCGTGATTTTAATCAGGTTCCTCTGCTTGTGAGGCCAAAACATCACCCTGCCGGTAGTTTATCCACTGTGCTTGGGGCCACTGGCAGGCTCGCTTCTGCCCTCTGATGGTCGGAGAGAGGATGCTGGGTGCTTCCTATCTAACCCTCTAGAAATTGTAGAACAGAAACCAATTTGGGCAAAGAAATCCCTCAAACACCCCTCCCAATTCTTTTAAAGTGTGTGTGTGTGTGTGTGTGTGTGTGTGTGTGTGTGTGTGTAATTAAGGAGGAGAGAAGAGGAAGGCACCTGTGTGAGGCTCTGACAAAGAGCCAGAGGGGGAGGGCAGTGGGTCCACTCACCTCCGCTGTAAAATGAGGTTTGACTTCATGAACTGTATCCCTTTCAATGCTGTTCTTACAGTCTAAATTCCAAATAAGTTTTAAAAATAAATTGTCTTTTCAAAAACTTTAAAAGACAAATCTTCTGATTATTATCAAGTATGTAGTGCAGGAAATACAGAAATTATAAGAAAAAAAGAGAAGAAAATAAAAACCACCCATTGTCCCATCACCTAGGATTAACCATTCTTCTCTGATGGCGGGTTCTTTATTATAACTGTGTGTGTGAGTGTGTATGTGTGCATGTGTGTGTGTGTGTCTGGGTGTGTACATGTGTGTGGAAGTGCAGATTTTATTTTCTGCCTTTTCCCTTAAGAGGACCGCATCAGATTTCTGTGTGTTAATAACTAATCAAAAGATGATTTACAGTGGGTGCTTAATACCTGTTCGTGTGACTGAAGATAATTTATCATCCCTTTGTGTTTTGCATTTGGGTGTTTTGTGATTTTCAAAGTTTTATAGATAACCTAACAATATACATTCTTGTATGTGCATCTTTTGGTTGTAAGTCATGATGTTTCAACCTTTTTTATGATGACATCAATTCACATGCTGTATGTTTCAACCACTTAAAGTATACAATTCAGTGTTTTTAGTATAACTGTAGAATGTATAACCATTGT
>PVJS01046226.1:0-15910 GCA_004027185.1 Glis glis | reverse complement strand
AAAAAAAAAAAAAAAAAAAAAAAAAAAAAAAAAAAAAAAAAAAAAAAAAAATTAAAGAATAAAAAATAGGGCTGGGGGTGTAGCTTGGAGGTAGAATGCCTCTGGGTTCAATCCCCAGTACCACAAAAAAAAAAAAAGAAAGCAGATGTTAATTGTTTATCTTTCTTTTCAATACTCCTAAAATGTTGGCCCGAGGTGCCCCAGAGATGAGTCCCCTGGGTTCCACAGCCCACATCTTGGGACTGATCTGGGCCCCGCGGGTCCCTCTGGACAGAGCCATCCCCCTCCTGGCTGACTCCCCCCACTTTCCTGGCCTGGGGCGACCTTGCTAGCGCACAGGGTGCACCTGCAACTCACCTGTCGGCTTCGTCGAAAACCACGTACTCCACACTCTGCAGCTTCAGGTTCATCTCCACGGCCACGTGCATCAACCGCCCTGGGGTGGCAATGATTCTGGAAGGGGGTGCATAGGCCAGGTCATCCCGGGGCCAGGGCCACCACCATAACCCCAGAACATCAACATCATCCCCAACCCACAAACTCACATGTCGGGATTTTCATGCAGGGCGGCAAACTGGTCTTCCATTCTGCGGAGAAGAGAGGTCAGCTCAATAGAACAGGTCTGTTTAGTCTCTCTCCTTTCCCATGACCAAATGCCCAGTGAGCCCCCATACCCCCACCCCAGCCCCAGGAACACAGAACCTAGGCTTAGAACTAAGGAAAGGCGCCGGGCGTGGTGGCGCACACTTGTAATTCCAGTACTTGGGAGGCTGAGACCAGAGGATCCAGGTTCGTGGCCAGCCTCAGCTACTTAGTGAGGCCCTCTGCAACTTAGTGAGACCCTGTTTCAAAATAAAGAACAAAAAATAGGGGTGGGGGTGTAGCTTGGAGGTAGACTGCCCCTGGGTTCAATCCCCAGTTCCGCAAAAAAAAAAAAAAAAACAAACTAAGGAAAGGCTATTGCTGAGATACTAGGCAAAGGCATTGCCTTGAACAAAGATACCTTTGACCCACAGCACCACCTAGTGACTATCCCTAAAACTGCCTTCTTCAACTAGAACACAAATTCCCTCCCTAATCTCTATGTTCCAGTCCTTAAACCTTTTAGGCAAACCAGGCATGGTGGTGCACGCCTGTAATCCCAGTATTTGGGAGACTGAGACAGGAGGATTGCAGGTTCGAGGCCAGCCTCAGCAACTTAGCGAGGCCCTCTGCAACTTAGTAAGGCCCTGTTTAAAACTAAAACATAAAATAGGGCTGGGGGTGTAAGTCAGAAGTAGAATACCTCTGGGTTCAATCCCCAGTACCAAAACAAAACAAAGCAAAAAAACCCAAACTTTTGGGCACATATCCCTAATCTTAGTCCTCCTCTGAAACATGCATGGGACACCTGTAGGAGCCAGGATCCTGGGTCAGGTGTATCTCAGGAAGGCTAGGCCTCTGACAATCCCACACCATATAGATAATAAATTACAATATAGGAAAAAGCAAGCATTGAAAAACAAAACTCTCGGGATGGAGAGTGACTGCTGACAGCGGCATCCTGAGAGAAGATAAAGAAGGGGCTGCCTTTTGAGGGAGCAGCTGCGGGCTGCGGTGAGGCAGGACGGATTGTGATCCCCACTCTACTGCGGAATCACTGTCTGGCTCTAGGTCCGTTGGTTCTTCGGTTTGCTCTGGGGGAAATGGCCTTCCTCGGAGGGATGGTGCCTCGGAAGGATGGTGCGAGCATACCAGGAAGGGACCCAGATTGCAAATCTGTGCAGTACTCATATTCCTTAAGTTCGGAACATCCCACAGTCTGGCACCCACAGCCCAGAGCTCCCTCTCAGGAGCCTGGGAACCTCTCTGAGTCACGGGGCTGCTGTAGGCTGGTATTTCAGTAGTCCACTGCATGCTTCCTCTGGTTACTTTTGTTTTTGTTTTTTGAATGAGCAGAGAAGCTGCTAGTACTAATAAGCAACACGGCTCAGTCAATCCCCTGTCCTTCAGACACTGGGCGACTGGGGCATGGCGTGAGGGAAGCCTTACTTGTCTCCGCCCAGGATCAGGGCGGTCTTAAGGCCAGTGAACTTGCCCAGCTGTGGAGAGAGAGAGAGAGAGAGAGAGACTGCTTGAGGGAGGGTGAGGGTCAGATGATCCAGCCTCCTCCCAGCCTCCCTGCCTGGTGCCAGATCAGCTCTGGCTGGCCCTGCCTCCGGCCCCGCCCGAGGCACCTCCTTGGTGAACTTCATGGTCTGCAGGGCCAACTCCCGGGTGGGCGAGAGGATGAGGGCGCGGGCCCCCGTCTGGGCACTGCGGGCCTTGAGCCGCTCGAACATAGGAAGGAGGAAGCAGGCTGTCTTGCCGCTGCCCGTCCGGGCCATGGCCACCACGTCCTTGCCGTCCAGGATCACCGGGATGGTCTGCAGAGACACAGGCAAGGGGAAGGGGTGAGTTCCTGCACCCACACATACCTGGGGGAGTGGAGTGGGTGAACTAGGGGATCGCAGTGCACAGCCGGGACCTGTCACCCAGCCCTGATCCCATTCTTACAAACATCTGTTTGCACACCTCCCAGGGATGAGCAGATCACTACCCCTAACTCCTGCCACCATTGGTACTGCCTTTTGCAGGGTGAGCCAGCTCTACCTCCTGGCCCACCCTCCTCCTCAGGATCTGAGAAATGTTGTCTCGCACTTAGCTGAATGTCTGAGGACCATCATCCTGAGCCCCAGGCGATGATGGGATGCCTGTGAGCTGCTTGGGTAGGGGCTCAGCAGCGGGAGCGTTGACTGGCAAAGACCCAGGGTCAGTCAAGTCTGCACTCTACCAGGCCCAACTTTCTCCACCTGTGCCATGGGTAAGCTACGTGGGGCCTCTGGCGGAGTAAAGGAGCGCAAGACGTGATAGCTGGGCCTAGCGGTGGATGCCACGGGGGTAGACAGGATCCCTACCCCAGCCTGCTGGCCCCCAGCCCCTCACCTTCCTCTGGATGGGCGTCGGCACCTTGTAGCCCTTCTTCATGATGCCTTTGAACACAGGGTAGCTCAAGCCTGGAAGAGACATGGGAATGGTTAGGGTCCTGGGAAGCTCCAGGACAGCATGCCACGGGACACATTACAGGACAAATGACCAGTTCATCGACAAGATAGACGGCAAGAGAACAGAAATCAATGGAACAGAAACTGGAAGATTAAATGAGACGTAAGAGACAAGTCCGGCCGGGCCCAGTGGTTGTGACTTATTTGGATTCTGGTTTGAGCCCATGGGCGCCAGCGTCACCCTTTCTGCCTACTCTCTCCTGTGTCAGGCCTGTTGTCCCGAATTCCCTGGAGACCCTGTCTGGTCCTTCAATCCACACAACACCTCCCACAATGCTGGGCCTGGAGCAGACATGAATAACCGAGTGCAGAAGGCAGGATCTGCTGCTGCTGCCCCAAGCCTGGACGCCCTGCTCGCTCACTCACCCATGGACTGGAAGCCTCCGGACTTCTTCTTCTTCTTGTTCTGGGCCCGCACCATCTCCCGGGTATCGGGCTCCATGTCCGAGGTGCACTCCGAGGTGGGGAAGGTAGGCAGGGGTCTGCCAGGTCCCAACTGGGAGAAGAGAAGAGAGAGGCAGCGTCACTCCAGGCTCAGTCAGACCACCGGGGGCAGGGAGGGGCTGTCTTCTCCCACTAGATCACGCCACTTCTTGGCTAACAGGTTCTCCTGGGACTGGGCCAGGACAGGAGGCGGGCAGGGTGGCGAGTGGGCTCCGTGCACAGATTGTCTGGGTCTGAATGCCAGATCTGTCCTGGACCAGCTGGTAGACCTCAGGCAAGGGCCATGACTTCCCTATGCCTGTGTTTCCACTCGGACAACAGGATTGAAGAGGGCTTGTGTCTCATGGGGGGGGGGTGAACATTAAGTGGGTATGTGTGGATTTTACCAGAGTAGAAGCTGAAGAACGTGGGATGTTGGGAGAAGAGCAACCTGCTGCTGCCTGTGGAGCCTGCCTTGAAACCTAGGTGGCTTCCCTGTCCCCTCCAATTCTGGGTTCTTGCTAAGTTCTGCAAACAATGAGATGGGAGCCCAACTTCCTTATGGTAAGTACTTTTGATTTTTTTTTTTTTTTGATGGTATTGGGGATTGAACCCAGGGGCATTTAGCTCTGAGCTACACCCCCAGCCCCTTTTTATTTTGAAACAGGGTCTTGCTAGGTTGCAGAGTCTCACTACATTGGTGAAGCTGTCCTCCAACCTGTGATCCTCCTGTCTCAGACTCCCAAGTACTGGGATTAGTGGCATGTGCCACGACAACCGGCTTGGTCAAGTTTCTTTCTTTCTTTCTTTCTTTCTCTCACTCTCTCTTTCTTTCTTTCTTTCTTTCTTTCTTCTTCCTTCCTTCCTTCCTTCCTTCCTTCTTTCTTCTTTCTTTCTCTCTCTCTTTCTCTCTCTCTCTCTCTCCTCTCTCTCTCTCTCTCTCTTTCTTTCTTTCTTTCTCTTTCTTTCTTTCTTTGCAGTATTGGGGATTGAACGCACGGGCACTCTACCTCAGGGCTACACCCCCAGCCCTATTTTTTTTTTTTTTTTTGCGGTACCAAGGATTGAACCCAGGGGCATTCTACCTCCGAACTACACCCCAGCCCTATTTTTTATTCTTTATTTTGAAACAAGGTCTCACTAAGTTGCGGAGGGCCTCACTAAGTAGCTGAGGCTGGCCGCGAACCAGGATCCTCCAGTCTCAGCCTCCCAAGTACTGGGATTACAAGCATGTCTCCTTCTCAAGAAAACGGGGATGACAGTACTTGGTCATAAGATTACTGTTAGGACTAAACAATACGGCTTGTAGAACTCTCGGCACGGAGCCTGACACGTACTAAATGTCCAACAAACACAAGTTTAGTTTATTATTAGTTCCCCAGGAGTTTGGGGGCGTCACTATCTCAAGCCACTGGCTCCGGTCTTAAAACAGCTCCAAACTCTCCCAAGTCCAGCCTTCGGCATTCGCACTTCTCATTGGATGGCTGGGAACCGGGACCCGCCCCCCGGGCCGAGGTAGCCAATGAGAGGCGCGCAACGCAGGCCGGGCAGGAAGGCCGGCAGGCCCCAGGGCGCCAGAGGCTGCGGCTGCGGCCCCGCGCGGCCCGGGGTGACAGCGCGGGGACACGAGCGCGGGCGTGCGGTGCTGAGCCCCGCGCCCGCACAGGCGACTCCCTCCCGCCTGCACTTGGGGAGACTGAGGCCGCGGGGCGCTGCCCGAACCCGGGCCTCGGGCGCCCGCTCCTACCTTCCGCGCCCGGGCGTCATCTTCCGCCTGGATCTCAAACTCTCCGTCCTCCGAGTCGCTGTCGCGGGCTTGGGAGGCCGCGCCCCGGCGCTTGCGGAGCCCCTTCTTCTTCCTCCACTGGGCCATGGCAGCTGCCGACCGAGGTCCGGCCGCCGGGCGCGTGCCGGCCGCCATGCGGGCCCCGCGCTCGAACCCGGAAGTGGGCGGAGCCTGCGGCGCGGACCAATGCGCGGGGGGAGGCGCCGCGTCTACGCGGCCTCGGCTGCGCGCCCCGGGGCTAGGATGCCCGGGAGCCCCGCGCGCGCACCCGTGACGGGCGCGAGAGCCCCTCCGCGTGGTTTGGGGGACTCCGGGGAGCCAGGAACGAGCAGATCCCCCCAGCCCGGGCGCGAATGGGCCTGGCCGCGTCCGCCCCGCTGCTTGCTGGTTGCTGTCTGCGGGGTGTGCGCGCCAAGCACGCGTCGCTAGGGCCCTGCTGCTCGGGAGGAACCGGCCGCGCGCGGTGCGGAGGCGGCCTGAGCTGCCCGGGCGGGATCCGGATCCCCCGCCGTTCCGGGCTACAGATTCGGAGCGTGGATGCAGTGCGCGCCGCGGGTGCCCGTGCACCCCCGTGTCCCTGCCGAGGGGTGCAGACCTGGTGGGACGGAGGCGCGGGGAGGGGGTCCTGAAGGTTGTACCTAACGCTCGCAAACCAAGATGCTCAGGTAGGAAGTTAACCCAAGAATGCAGGGACCTCGGGCCCTGACTTGGGGATCACGGAACGTGGGGAGGGGCGGACCCCCAGGAGCTGAATGGTTAAGTGCAAACTCTCTGGATCCGCATCGGGTTTCAATTCCGCTTCCGCTGTTTTAGTTTTATAGGCGTGACCTACTCCTGTGATTTCATCCGTTGAAGCCTCAGATTTGGGACCTGTAAAATGGATGTAATCAAAACTACTTCCCCGGGCTGTTGAGAGGATTAAATGAGACAATGCTTGTAAGGCTGTTTGCACAAGGTAGGCAGGAGATCAAACCAGCTGTCATGACCCCCACCCCCATAGTATACGCGGCCTGTAGGGAACTCTCCCCCTTCCTTCCACTGAAATTTGTTTTGTTTTGTTTTCTGGCTGGTGCCATCTCTCCTTCATACCCTTGATCATTCTGGAAATATTTGTTGAGCCCACACAGTATGCCAGAAGTGCATATTTATTTATTCATTAAATATTTGCCTGTGCTGAGTGTGGAGACACACGCCTGTAATCCCAGTACTTGGGAGGCTAAGATGGGAGGATCACAGGTTCAAGGCCAGCCTCAGCAACTTAGTGAAGCCCTCAGCAACTTAGCGAGACCCTGTTTCAAAATAAATAAAGCCAGAGCCGGGCGTGGTGGCGCACGCTTGTAATCCTAGTACTTTGGGAGGCGGAGACCGGAGGATCCGGGTTCGGGGCCAACCTCAGTGCACATGGGCATGCGTAATCTCTCTCTCTCTCTCTCTCTCTCTCTCTCTCTACCTAGTGAGGCCCTCCGCAACTTTGTGAGACCCAGTTTCAAAAATAAAGCATAAAAAAATAGGGCCGGGGGTGTAGCACAGAGGTAGAACGTCCCTGCGTTCAATCCCCGGTACCGCAAAAAATAAATAAATAAATAAATAAATGAAGCCAGGCATGGTGGCACACGCCTGTAATCCCAGTACTTGGGAGGTGAGACAGGAGGCTCACAGTTTCAAGGGTGGCCTCAGCAACGCAGTGAGGCTTTCAGTTACCCAGCAAGACCCTGTTTCCAAACAACAACAACAAAAAGGCTGGGGGTGTAGCTCCAAGGTAGAATGCCCCCCCCCCGGGCTCAATCCCCAGTACCACAAATGGGGGTGTAGCTCAGAAGTAGAACACTCCTGGGTTCAATCCCTAGTACCAAAGAAAAAAAAATTTACCAGTTAGTATCCCTTCCCCCATCATGAAGTCAAAGAATTTCTAGAATGCTGTTGTCAGCACCCCTTTGAGGACTGTTGAGGGAGAAACAGGCCCTTTTGCCCTTGGGACAGGGATGGGAATGGGACTCCAGAGACTGCCCGTCTTCCTCCACTGTTGACTCAGGGATGCCACCCTGCCCTTTTGCAGGGAGCCCTGGAGGCAGGGCCCGGCGGGCAGAGCACACCCGCCATCACCCTGGACCGCCGGCAGCATGAAGAGCCCCGTGGAGCTGGCCGTCAGTGGGATGCAGACCCCCCATCTTCAGCAGCGCTGCCGGGGTGGCTACCGGCTCAAGGCCAGGGCGTCCTACGTGGATGAGACTCTGTTTGGCAGCCCTGCGGGCCCCCGGCCCACCCCACCCGACTTTGACCCGCCTTGGGTGCAGAAGACTAACAGAACCACGGGATTGGGCACCAGGGTGACACAGGCCTCGCCGGCCAAGGGGAGCTGCGAGAGCCCCCCCTCTAGAGGCAGCACCCCGACCCTCACGCCAAGAAAGAAGAACAAGTACAGGTAACAGGGTGGGGAGACGTGCTCCTGTGCCCAGTGTGGAGTCCTGTTCACCGGCTGTGTGGCCTTAGACACACACCTTGACCTCTCTGAGCTACCCTTTCCTCATGTGGAAAACAGGACCAATGGTCCCTACTTGGTAGGATCAGGGAGAGGATGCTAGAAGTAGAGGGGTGTGTAGGAGGTAAAGAAGTCATCAAGCAAGAACCTTGGTGCTGAACAGACCCAGGCAACAGACAGGTACGGTTCAAGCAGCTAATCCAAGTAACAAGAGGTAGACTTATCAAATACTTGCAGATTGGGGGTGCAAGCACTATCGGTCCTGGTCCCAAACCGTGGGCCTGGCACCTTGCAGGTGTGAAAACAATTGCCGAATGAATCGATTAAAGACGAGAGGCCTAGCCGGGCGTGGTGGCGCACGCTTGTAATCCCAGTACCTGGGAGGCTGAGACAGGAGGATCCGGGTTCGCGGCCAGCCTCAGCTACTTAGTGAGGCCCTCCGCAACTTCGTGAGACCGGGTTTCAAAATAAAGGATAAAAAATAGGGCCGGGGGTGTAGCACGGAGTTAGAACGCCCCTGGGTTCAATCCCCAGTACCGCAAAAAAAGAAGAGGTTAATTTTGGTATCTACTTCATATGCACATTGCAAGAGTCCTGGGGCCGCCGGGCGTGGTGGCACACACTTGTAATCCCAGTACTTTGGGAGGCGGAGACCGGAGGATCCGGGTTCGCAGCCAGCCTCATCTCTCTCTCTCTCTCTCTCTCTCTCTCTCTCTCCTTAGTGAGGCCCTCCGCAACTTCATGAGACCCGGTTTCAAAATAAAGTATAAAAAAATAGGGCCGGGGGCGTAGCGCAGAGGTAGAACGCCCCTGGGTTAAATCCCCGGTACCGCAAAAAAAAAGAAAAGAAAATTCTCAGTAAACACTCATAATTGTAAAATACTGGCAGCGCGGCCTCGCTGGCTTTAGAATGGAAGCTCGGGCGGAGCGCCCTGTACCTGCCGGCCGCTGGCCTTTGTAGTTTCAGATGTGGTAGGAGGGACCACAGGACTGCAGAGGGTTCAGCTGACAGGCCTCTAGGACAAAGATAAAAAGTAGTGGGGAATCCCAGTACTTGGGAGGCTGAGACCAGAGTATCCGGGTTCCCGGCCAGCCTCAGCTACTTAGTGAGGCCCTCTGCAACTGTTTCAAAATAAAGAATAAAAAAATAGGGCCGGGGGTGTAGCTCAGAGGTAGAATGCCCCTGGGTTCAATCCCCGGTACCGCAAAAAAAAAAAAAAAAGTAGTGGGGAAAAAAAGAAAGCAAAGGCTACAAAGACTATGGTTCTATTACAGTTGGCCCTCTGTATTCACCGGGTCCACATCTCTGGATCAAAAGTATTCAGGGGTGGTGGGGTGATCTCAGTACTTGGGAGGCAGAGACAGGAGAGTTGCTGGTTCGAGGCCAGTCTCAGCAACTAATAGAGGCCCTCAGCAACTTAGTGAGACCCTGTTTCAAAATAAAAAATAAAATAGGGCTGAGGGTGTAGCTCAGGGGTAGAATGCCCCTGGGTTCAATCCCCAGTATCCTCCCCCAAAAAAAGTATTTGGGGGGGAAGCCAGGCATCGTGGCACATGCCTATAATCCCAGTACTTGTGAGGCTGAGACAGGAGGATCACAGGTTGGAGGACAGTCTCAGCAACATAGTGAGACTCTCAGCAACCTAAACAAAAATAAAAAGGGCTGGGGGTGTGTAGCTTGGAGGTAGATGCCCTGGCTTCAATCCCCAGTAACACACACACACACACACACACACACACACACACACAGTGTTCGGAGGAAATAATTGAACCTGTGTTGAACATGTAGAGACTCTTTTCTTTGTTGTAATTCCCTAAACAATGTAGTATAACCATTTACACAGCAGTGCCATTGTATGAGGCACTATAAGTAATCGTTATCAGTAATCTAGAGATTATTGGAGGTATAAGCCGGGCATGGTGGTGCACGCTTGTAATCCTAGTACTTTGGGAGGCGGAGACCGGAGGATCCAGGTTCGCGGCCAGACTCAGCTCTCTCTCTCTCTCTACTTAATGAGGCCCTCTGCAACTTCGTGAGACCTGGTTTCAAAATAAAGTATAAAAAATAGGGCTGGGGGTGTAGCGCGGAGGTAGAATGCCCCTGGGTTCAATCCCCGGTACCGCAAAAAAAAAAAAAAAAATATTGGAGGTATGCGGGAGGATGTGTGTAGGTTATATGCAAATACCGTCCCATTTTATACAAGGGACTTGAGCATCCTCAGATTTTTGTATTTGCAGGGCCTCCTGGGTACCAAGGGACAACTATAATTGGGACTCGAGGTACTGGCTTCAGCAGAAAGGGCATTTGGGGTTCATGTAACGGGCTCAAATTGTGTTGCGGACGACCTCAGGGCTGCTTCCCCTACGTGTGCCTCAGTCTCCAGAAGGGACGAGATGCTACAAACTGATACCCTGTCAGCTTAGCCAGGAGCAGGGCCACGTGGCAGAAAAACATCTCTCACAGTAGTTTCAGCCAAGCTCCAAAGGCAGACTTTCATTGGACAGACCTAGGTCATGTGGCCACTCCCGAACCAATCAGAAAGCCAGGAGGCTGGAGTATGCAAATTGGCCAGGTGTTGGACACATGCCAGGGAGTGGGGTCGGGATGCAGGGGAATGGATACTTCGCAGGGAGGTGTACAGCAGGGGGGGCAGTGGCGTGAAAGGACGGTGGCCTCGCCGCAGTACCAGGCTGGGAGACAGGGACCCTGGCACCTCTGGGTACCGCTTCTCCGCTGCTTCAGGGCTGTCGAGGTTTTCAGGTGTCATCCATCCCGCGGCTCACTGCCTCGCTCTTCTCTTTGCCAGACTGATCAGCCACACCCCGTCGTACTGCGATGAGTCGCTGTTTGGCGCCCGACCTGAGGGTGCCAGCCCAGAGGCCTCTTCTCGAATGGCGAGGGGGGATGCCGCCAAGCTCCGAGCCCTCTGCTGGACACCGCCAGCCACCCCCAGGGGCAGCCACTCCCCCCGCCCCAGGGAGACCCCACTGCGAGCCGTTCATCCAGCCGGCCCCTCGAAGACAGCACCCAGGGCGGTGGCAGACTCCCAGAATCTGTCCCTTGATGGCTTAGATACACCGAGCCCCCTGAGACGCGGGCGGTCCCATTCCCTCACCCACCTGAATGTCCCCAGCACTGGTCACCCAGCCACCAGTGCCCCCCACACAAATGGACCTCGGGATCCCAGGCCATCCACGTCAGGGGCGACCTTCCGGAGCCCCCTGGTGACTTCCAGGGCTCGTTCAGTCAGTGTCTCCGTACCGGCTACCCCCCGACGTGGTGGGGCCACCCAGAAGCCAAAGCCCCCTTGGAAATGAGGTTGGCGCGTCAGGTTTGCCCATGGGGTCACCGTAGCCGAGGTCCTCTGGGGAGACCAGCATCACCTGGATGCCCCCAAAAGTTAGAGACACCCCGTGGCGGGAAGAGGGGCAGGGCCTCCCTTGATCCTGACAATTGCGAGCTGTCCCCTGTCAGGGCTGTCCCTGGAAAGGTCCCTCTGGCCCGCCGTCAGCCACTTCTCCAAGTGAGTGCCAACCTGGGCTCTCTGCCTCCCACTGTCTTTGTGCCTGCCTGAGTTGCCAGCCCGGAGGGTTCTCCCGCAGGCCAATCCTGCTCAGGCCTTGGCCTCTGCTGGAGTCTGGAGGCCCCAGAGGTGTTTTCCCAGGCTGTGTGTGTACCATGAGGGAACGCAAGGGCGTATGGGTAATATGTGGATGGCCGGGGTTTCATTTGAATATTCATGTATTTATTACCATGTATTGAATATATCAGTAGCTCATCAAGGCCCTGAATGTTACTGGTTTGTTCCCTTTCCTTAGGTAAGGCCATTGTTAGGCCTGAGTTGATTTATTTATTTATTTTGTGAGTGGGGGGGGGTACTGGGGATTGAACCCAGGGGCATTCTACCTCTGAGCTACACCCCCAGCCCTATTTTATTTTTTTATTTTGAAATAGGGTCTCACTAAATTGTGGAGGGCCTCACTAAGTTGCTGAGGCTGACCATGGACCTGCGATCCTCCTGTCTCAGCCTCCCAAATACTGGGATTATAAGGGTGTGCCACCATGCCTGGCTCTGAGTTGATTTAAATAACAAAGTCAGACAGGACCATGGGTGGTACCAGAATGTGGCAGAACTCTGTAGAGGGTGGCGGGCAGGCCACTGTTGTTGAGAACACAGGCCACAGGCCAGGCTGGATCCAGCTCCTATCGTGGGAGCTCAAGTCACTCACGGCTAGGTCGGCTGGTTCTTCCCCAGCTCACAACATGGACTCTGATTGCTGATTGCTTTATGTTGAAATTATATATATATATAAGTCGGGCGTGGTGGCGCACGCTTGTAATCCCAGTACTTTGGGAGGTGGAGACCGGAGGATCCCGGTTCGTGGCCAGCCTCAGCTCTCTCGCTCTCTCTCTCCTTCTCTCTCTCTCTCTCCTTAGTGAGGTCCTCTGCAACTTCGTGAGACCCGGTTTCAAAATAAAGTATAAAAAAAAATAGGACCCGGGGTGTAGCGCGGAGGTAGAATGCCCCTGCGTTCAATCCCCGGTACCGCAAAAAAAAAAAAAAAATATATATATATATATATATACACATACATTCCCACCTTAAAAAATAACAGTAGAGCCAGGCGTAGTGGCACACACTTGTAATCCTAGTACTTGGGAGGCTGAGACAGGAGGATCGCAGGTTCGCGGCCAGCCTCAGCTACTTAGTGAGGCCCTCTGCAACTTAGGGAGACCCTGTTTCAAAAATAATGAATGAAAAATAGGGCTGGGGGTGTAGCTCGGAGGTGGAATGCCTCTGGGTTCAATCCCCAGTACCTCCCAAAATAAGCAAATAACAGTGGAGCCGAGCATTGTGGTACATGCTTGTAATCCCAGTACTTGGGAGGCTGAGACAGGAGGATTGCGGGTTCAAAGCTACAATTTAGTGAGGCTCTCAGCAACCTAGTGAGACCCTGTTTCCAAATAAGAATTAAAATCAGATTGTGTGTATAGCTTGGAGGTAGAATGCCTCTGGGTTCAATCCCCAGTACCAGAAAAGGAAAAAAAAAAAAGCTAGGTGTGGTGGCACATGGCTGTAATCCCAGAATTTGGGAGGCTGAGACAGGAGGATCGCAGGTTCCAGGACAGCCTCAACAATGTAACAAGACTGTCAGCAACCTAGTGAGACCCTGTTTCAAAAATAAAGAAAATAGCCAGGTGTGGGGGCACACCTTGTAATCCCAGTACTTGGGAGGCTGAGACAGGAGGATTGCAGGTTTGCAGCCAGCCTCAGCAACTTAGTGAGGCCCTCTGCAACTTAGTGAAACCCTGTTTCAAAATAAAGAAAAAAAAATAGGGCTAGGAATGTAGCTCAGAAGTAGAATGCCCCTGGGTTCAATCCCCAGTTCTGCAAAAAAAAAAAAAAAAACCCAAAAACAACAATGGGCTGGGCATGATGGTGCATGCCTGTAATCCAAGTACTTGAGAGACTGAGACAGGAGGATCACAGATTTGAAGCCAACCTCAGCAATTTAGCAAGACTCTCAGCAACTTAGTGAGATCCTGTTTCCAAATAAAAAATAAAATAGGTCTGGGGTGTAGCTCAGAAGTAGAACACCCCTAGGTTCAATCCCTAGCACAGAAAAATACAGAAAAAAAAACAACCTGATGGTTTGTCTGCTGTGGGCAGCTGTACCCCACATCCTGCTGCCCTGGTATGCGACGTCTGTCAGGGCCTGGGGTCTCGTTTCCCACGAGAGTAAGGATTGGCTGGGTACGGATGGACACCCAGCCCACGCTCAGGAAGCCAGGCACCTGGAAGCAGACGCAGCCCTAGGTGAGGAGGTTTTATTATTTTAATTAAATGTTTAAATTTTTTTAATTAAGAAAAACCACCAGAAGCATGGTCGGCTGACTGCCATCCCGCGCCTCCCTGGCTGGCACCCCCGGCGGGTGCGGAGGCTCACTTCTTGGCCCGGTCCTTCTCCTTGCCCTTGTCCTTGCTCTTGCCCCGCTTCTTCTTCTTGGACCTGAGCATGGAGCGCACCAGGTAGCCCTTCCACACGGCCTGGATGAGCGTGGCTGCGCGCATCATGTGCATGAGCTCCCGCTCCGCCTCCATGCGCTTCTTGGAGTTGAGTTCCCGCTCGTTGCGGATCTGGGAGAACTCCTCCACCAACACGTCGTGCCTCTGCTTCAGCTCCTCCAGCTGCAGCTTCTCCTCCGTGTGGATTTGCTCCTGATCCTCAAACTCATCCTGGGGACAGTCAGGGTCACGGGAGGGCGGCACACACCGCGCCCCTCCGCCCGCACCCGACCTTCCCACGGCAGCCCGCTGCAGTGCCGGGCGCTGAGCCCTTTGCATCTGGGCCTGGGTGAGGGCAGAGGCCAGGTAAGGTAAGGGTCCACCTGGCTCTAGGTACAAGCCAACTGAACTCATTTCAGGAACAGGAAAGAACATGGCTCTGAACTGGGCCTACAGGGTTTTTTTTTTTTTTTTTTTTTTTTTTTTTTGGTACTGGGGATTGGACCCAGAGGCATTCTACCTGCAACTACACCCCCAGCCCAATTTTCTTTCTTATTTGGAAACAGGGTCTTGCTAAGTTGCCGAGGCTGGCCTCAAACCTGCGATCCTCCTGTCTCAGTCTCCCAAGCACTGGGATTACAAGTGTGCGCCACCACGCCCAGCTTGGCTGACAGGTTTAAACCTCAACTGTCACATCTGCAGGGACTACTTCCAAATCTCCTTCCCGCATCTGAAATGTGGGGGCAACTCCAGCCCCGGGGGCTGTTTCTGGGATCAAATGACCCGGTAGTGACCCCACATTTGAACCTTTGGGGGATTCCTTTTCTTCACGGCCGTACCCAGCACCTGGCACACCTCAGGCGCTCAGCAAAAGCTGGCGGGTGACCCAGGGTGGAGACCGGCTCCAGCGGGGACAGGCTCCAGCGGGGACTGGGTGCTGGTGGAGCAGTGTGAGATGTGGACACTAGGTGGCGCCAAGGTCGTTAGGCCGAGTGGCTCACAGCCCCACTCACTGTCCCACTGTCCCCCTCTGCTGGGACTGGAGGGGCGCTTGAGACACGGGAGGGGCTGGCCCCAGGGTCTCTGGGGAGACTCAGAGCTCCGGCCAGACCATGGGCCACCCCAGATCTCCCCCACACTCCTCCCCCTCCTAGAGCACTTTGGGAAAAGCCCAGAAAGAGACTTAGTGACAAATACCTGCTTCTCACCCATCTCCAAGTCGTATTTCTGGATCCAGTTCTCAATTTCTGTCTCCACTTTATATTTTTTCTAGAAAGATCCAAACAGTCATCGTTCGAGGGGACAGCGTTAACACTGGACAGTACTGAGCTCTGGGTACCGGCAGGCCCAGGTGCTCCACCTGCCCCACCTCCTGATCCTCACAGGCAGGTTGCTGTTTTCATGTCACAGCTAAGGAAACACAGACATGCTAACTTTCTTGCCCAAAAGGACAGAGCGAACGGGTGGCAGAGCGTGGATTTGAAGTCAGTGGCGTGGCTCCTGAACATTCCAGGCAGGGAGCGGCAGGTGCAAAGGCCCTCAGGTGGGAACAAGCTTGCGATGTTGAAGAGGAATTGATTAAGGCAGCCGGAATGGAGTGGCCGGGCCCAGGGCGGTCCCGGGAAGACACGGAGAGGCTGTGTCACTGAGGGAGTGTAGCAAGAGGCTGGGGTTCTAGTGTAAGGGAGAGGGGAGCCACTGGATGCATTTAGATGCAGTGGAGGGATGTGATCTGATTATGTTTTTATTTTTATTTATTTATTTATTTATTTTATTTATTTATTTATTTTGCAGTACCGGGGATTGAATGCAGGGGCGTTCTACCTCTGCGCTACGCCCCCGGCCCTATTTTTATACTTTATTTTGAGACCGGGTCTCACAAAGTTGTGGAGGGCCTCACTAAGTAGAGAGAGAGAGAGACAGGGAGAGAGAGAGAGAGAGAGAGAGAGCTGAGGCTGGCCGCAAACCTGGATCCTCCGGTCTCTGCCTCCCAAAGTACTGGGATTACAAGCGTGCGCCACCACGCCCGGCCCTATTTTTTTATACTTTATTTTGAAACCGGGTCTCACGAAGTTGCGGAGGGCCTCACTAGGTAGAGAGAGAGAGAGAGAGAGAGAGGAAGAGAGAGAGA
>PVJS01046225.1:0-15898 GCA_004027185.1 Glis glis | reverse complement strand
CTCTGCAACTTCGTGAGACCCGGTTTCAAAGTAAAGTATAAAAAATAGGGCCGGGGGCGTAGCGCGAAGGTAGAACGCCCCTGTGTTCAATCCCCGGTACCGCAAAAAAAAAAAGTAAGTGAATGATTGATTAATTTGTAAATGAATGCTCATGATAATCTTCAGACATATATTGTTCTTCAATTTCCTAAAAAAATTTTCCAAATAATATGTGTATAATACTTAACAGATCCTAAATAAATTGCAGTCAGGGGTGGTAGTGCATGCCTGCAATCCAAACTATTCTGGTGGCTGAGGCAAATAGATCACAAGTTCAAGGCCAACTTGGGAAATTTAGCAAGACCCCATCTCAATTTTAAATAATAAAAAGGGATGGCAATTTTGCTCAGTATTAGAGCACCCTGGGTTCAATCCCCAGTACAAGTAAAAACAATTTAAATTATATTCCTTAGCCAATTCCTTAAAATGACTCCTTTTACTCTGGCTGTTTTTTCTCGTCATTCAGACCTCTACTTGAATATCATCTTTTCAAGAGGACTTTCCTTGACCAACCTATTTGAAATATGCCCCCAAATTATCGCTTCTCTCTGAACCCTGTTTATATTTTTTATTTCATCAGATATTGTCATTTATTTTACCTTTCTGCTGATGTGTTTGTTTTCCTGTCTCTCCTTATGTTTCCTGAGGTCAGAATTTAGGTTGTCTTAGTCACTGCTTTTTACTGTTTCCAAAAATGCTTATTATACAGTAGTAGGTGCTCAGCCCTTGTCTATGAAATATAAACATGGACGTATGCTTAAAAAGATGCACAGCGATGTGAGGCATCAGCACTGGAATTAGGGCAGTGAACAGCACAGCAGGGCAGAGGCTTTTGCAAGAGAGATTGCCTTTGAGTTGGATTTAATTTCACAGAAAATGCAATAGAGCATCACATTTAAGAAATATATTCTGATAAGCAAAAACATACTAGTTTGGGACCATGGCTGATCAGTCAAGATCTAGGGGTCAGATCCAGAAATATTTAGTTCACATGTGCTATTGTGTGTGTGTGTGTGTGCGTGTGTTCAACTATTTACCTATCTATATCTATACACAATATACATTATATACAAAGTATATATAATATCTATACTGTATAGATACAATACACTATATATATACATATATATATATGTATATATATATATATATGAGAGAGAGAGAGAGAGAGACTGGCAGGGAAGAGTAGGAGTGGAGTTAAAGCTGGTCTTCTGGTAGCATCCCCCCTTCCTGGAGGACATCGATGTTTTCTCAATAAGGCATTAGCAGATTGAATAAGACCCACCTATATTATGGGGGCGGTCTGCTTTACTCAGAGTCTACTGATTTAAAAAAATACATCTAGAATGTTGTTCAGCCAAATAACTGGGTACTGTAGCATAGCTAAATCACCATATAAAATGAAGCCTCACAGGTATTTATTATGCTACATGGAAATAAATGATAAGAAGGCATATAAATCAGGGATGAGAAATAGAATGGCAGAGAGAGCTTAATTCATTAGGTGGGACCACTGGGAAAGATTTCACTGAAAGGGTGATGATATTCCAGTGGTGGGTGGAGAGAGGTAGAGGATCGAGCCCTGGGTCCTCTGGTAGAAGAGCCATCAGAAAGACTAGCAAAGCTGGGCGTGGTGGCACACGCTTGTAATCCCAGTACTTGGGAGCCTGAGACAGGAGGATCCGGGTTCGTGGCCAGCCTCAGCTACTTAGTGAGGCCTCCGCAATTTAGTGAGACCCTGTTTCAAAATAAAGAATAAAAAATGGGGCTGGGGGCGTAGCTCGGAGGTAGAATGCCCCTGGGTTCAATCCCCAGTACCTCAAAAAAAAAAAAAAAAAAACAAAAAGACTAGCAAGAGCAGAGGCCTGGGGTGCAGCTTT
The DNA here is from genome assembly GCA_004027185.1 of Glis glis. Lineage (NCBI taxonomy): Eukaryota > Metazoa > Chordata > Mammalia > Rodentia > Gliridae > Glis > Glis glis. The sequence goes on along the minus strand of PVJS01046225.1, from coordinate 13,979 downwards.
CCTCGCATGTGCACTAGGAATCACGAGATCAGTGTGTGGAGTCGAGCGAGTGGGTAGAATGGGTAGGGTATTGACAGAGTGTAGGGGAGGACCGGTCCCTAATGCAGCATTTGTAAGGGCATTACATTAAAGGATGTTGGCATGATCAAACATTTTTTTTTTTTTCGGTACCGGGGATTGAACCCAGGGGCGTTCTACCTTCGCGCTACACCCCCAGCCCTATTTTTTAGACTTTATTTTGAAACCGGGTCTCACAAAGTTGCAGAGGGCCTTACTAAGTAGAGAGAGAGACAGGGAGAGACAGAGAGAAAGAGAGAGAGCTGAGGCTGGCCGCGAACCCGGATCCTCCGGTCTCCGCCTCCCGAAGTACTGGGATTACAAGCATGCGCCACCACGCCCAGCTCAAACTTATTTTTAAACAGCAACTCTCTAGCAGAGGTGTTGAAACTAAACAGGTTACTAGACTGGAAACAGGAGTCTGTTATAATAATTCACATAAGAAATAATGGTAGCTCTAGCTAGTGTGGGCGTGATTAAGTTGGTAAAAAGCACTCATTTTGTACATATTTTTGATGATACAACCTAAATTTGTAATTGATCAGAAATTGTGTGGTAAGAGAAATAATGTAACCAAACCAAATTTTAGCCTGCGTAGCTGGAAGAAGAGAATTGTCATTAGCTGGGATAAAGAATTCCGAAGGGGAAGGTGATTGTTCTGTTCATATGATGTAGAGTTTAATTTTCAACATCTTAAGTTTGAGAGATACATTAACATTTAATATTACATTAGTGATATCTAATTAATGCATGTGAACAGGCTTAATAATTTTTTAAGTGCAACGTAAATTTTGAAGAGTAAAGTTATCCCATTGAAATTCTCCCTTAATACCATAGAATATTTAAGATAGAAGCATCTAGATTCATATATTATTGTATAGCTCTTTCTCACTAAGTTGTATTTGTATCTTTGTTTTTATAATAGCTACAATTTCATCTATTTGCCCTCATCCACCTTTTCTCTTCCAGTCGTGTAGAGAATTAGCTGTTGAATAATTTAGTATGAGTAGATATGGCCCATTTTTAATGGTTCGTAGCCATTCTAAGCCAATAAGTAATTCAAGAGAGTTAATCCTAGCCCTATCTTTTGCAAGCATTAAGGTTAAATTTGTTTTAATATTAAAAAGAAAATTAGTTTATGAAATCTTAGTGCTAGAGATGTAAAAACAGAAATAGTTTTGAACTCTGTTGGTAATCTGCTTTGATGTTTTCCATTTGGGAAAACTCATAATTAAAACATTCAACTTAGAAAACTACAAGTGAGTCAATGAAAACGAATACAGATGAGATAAAATTCAGTTATACCAAGCTGTTTAGGTACTAATAAACTGAATGTAAATGTTGAAGAGAGGGTATTTGGTACCTGAGAAATTGGAAAAATACATACCGATTATTTAAGCTAATGAAAAAAAGAATGGTCAGGAGGGCAAGTCACACATATCTTCAAATATTTAGAAATACTGTAAGAAGTCTTTGACTAGTACAAGTCAGTAGAACATAGAGCTAGTCTCTACAGCTCAAATAAAAGAAAAAAATAAGTTAAATATTTTTAATATAAAAGATGAATATTTTAGGATTCCAAATAAAGTGATAGAGAAAAATATATGTATTTCATAATGGAAAAAGCTGTAGGAGAACTTGAATTGTGTAATTCCTAAGTGATTCTAATTAACTAAAATTATCCCTAAGGTTGCTCTTCCTCTTTGAATAACTTCGCTCTTGGTTTTTGTCATTAATGCAGATGAATAAAGAACTCATATGCATTTAAGCAATTGCTACAAAAAAGATTTAGCCTGTTTATGCAACCTTCAATGGTCTTTCCAATGAAGACTTTTGTGGTTTCATATTGCATCCCTAATAACTTATTATTACTGTTAGATGTTTCAAAATTGAATAATTGAGCACAATTTAGAGGTATAGAGCTCATTTGAGTTGTTCAGAAAGTTTATTGTTTAAGGATTAGTTAATTATGTAATTTTCAGTTACTTTTTGTTTTCATCTAGCTTACATTTTCACCATCATGTACTTTTTATGTATCATTTTGATATGTGATATTATATAGTGTTGACAATATTAGAAGCAGAATTTTCCACTGAAGATCCTGGAGTGAGAACAGCGGTTCTCATATTTGAGCATGCATTGCAATCTCCTAGAGGACTTATTAAAACTCAGATTGCTAGAGTCGCCCTCCCGAGTTTATTTTTCATTAACTGCCAGACTCATTGCTATGCATACATATTCATAAATACACATACATATTCACATGCATTAACTTTCACACTCGTTGCTAAACATACACATCGTTTGCTCTTTTAGTCGTCTGAACTTGCTTAGGTAGTAGCTCAAGACAAAGTCTGATTGAAGTCCACATTGATAAGCATTCAAGAAGAAATTAAATATTTTAAAATTTGAAGACAGTATAAAGACTCTTGTTTGGTTTGGCACAGTATTTGGATGGTTAGTAAGAATTCCAGTCATGGAATTGAGAGAAGCATGTATGCTTGTCTACAGGCTTGATTTAGTTGATAATAAAGACTCGCGGTAGACATACTAGGCAGGCCATGAGCATTCTCATAGATTACAAAGAAGTCATGATTAGCTGGTGATGAATAAATCATTTCAAAAGATGGGAAAGCCATAGGTCACAGGCCTGTGGTACACTATGGGAGACTGACCAACAGAAAGGCCAGGCAGCACAGTTAAGAAATATTAGCTTTATAGCAAGCCTTTTCTTCTGGAACTGCAGAACTCAGTCCAAGTTCTCATAATTTTATTTAAATTTATTTTTATTGATCTTTACATATAAACCATCTTTCAACATTTTCATACAAAAGAGTCATAGAAGGCACCTTACGTTATCTTAGCAATTGTTATGAATAACTGTTACTTGCAAAAGAGTGATAATGTATGCTGCCAGTCATACTTTGAAGCTCATAATATCTGACGAGGTTTTTTAGATATAAATGTAAGAAAGATACAGTCTGTGTACTCTCATTTCCATCTGTGAAATTAGTATGTGGTAAGTGTAGTTTTAAACAAGGAAAAATCATGTCCTGTGCTATAGACTATTTAGCATGACAGCTTCATTTTCATAAGCCACATTTTCTGATATAAGATTCATTATTAGGAAGTCACTTTCCAGGAAGCATTCTAGGCACAACTAAGTAGATAATTTTGTCATGTATTAATATGTTGAATCTCTAACCTCAAAGAGATATGGCACTAGGGTTTTCTAAATTACAAATATATTTTCAGAGAGATGTAATTCTAAAGGGAACACAGAATCCTAGAACTTTAAAGTTAAAGGCAAAAATGAAAGTAGAGCTTCTCACCTTGTATAAATTACACTTTCAGCTTCCAGGTCACAGAGTCATCTTTATGCCTGAATTTTCTGATGCCAATCCCAGTCTTATTTTCACTCACACACTGTTATATTAAAAAATGTTATGGAAGCATTCCTTTTATGAACATAAATAGATTTTTTCCATGCATAATGTAATTGGTTAAGAAAACCTAAATTAAAAATCTTTGACAACATAACAAATGTAGACTTCTAATTTAGGTAGCAGAACATAATAAAATGAATAATCCTCCTGATAAAAGAGCTAAAGGTCCTGATTAAACAATAATTTTTAAAGCTGCATATAAATGCTGAGGTGGCACAGAAGGAAGGAATGTGCTGAGGCAGAAATCATGGGCAGCAGGCAATAGTGGGCTTATGAAGTGCAATATTTCTGAGTATAACCACTCTGCTTGTGAGAACTCACATTGTCCCCTGGTGACTGCATGGAAGAGAGGGGACTACAGAAAAACTCAGACACAACACAAGTGGGTGTTTAAGAGGAAACCCGCATATAAACCTAGGACATGAAGTCATTGTTGTAGGAGTGAAATACAAATAGAGTTGCTAGGAAAAAGAGCACTGAAAAAATATTGTCTTTCTCCAAAATGGACAGTGATTGGAAAAATGTTTCTGTAAAGGAGCATAGAAGCTGGGCATGGTATCACACGCTTGTAATTCCAGTACCTAGGAGGCTGAGATCAGAGGATCCAGGGTCGTGGCCAGCCTCAGCTACTTAGGCCCTCCACAACTTAGTGAGACCCTGTTTCAAAATAAAGAATAAAAAATAGGGCTGGGGCTATAGCTTGGAGGTAGAATGTCCCCAGGTTCAATCCCCCGTACCGCGAAAAAAAAAGGAGCATAGAAAAAATTAGGTTTAGGGTCTCTCTTCTCTGCCATGCAATGCTAAACCATCCATAGGCAATATACAGATGTTTAGGCATGACTGCCTTCCAGTAGATCTTTAGTCATGGACAATACAATTTAAATATTATATAATTCTACTTGCCATGACATATTATCTTTCTTTTAATTTTTAACAATTAAAAAATGTAACAAGAGCCAGATGCGGTGATATATGACTGTAATTTCCATACTAGGGAGGCTGAGACAGGATTGTGTTTGAGGCCAGCCTCAGCAACTTCATGAGACCTTATTTTAAAAATAAACATACGGCTGGGGGAATGACTCAGAGGTAGAATGATCTTGAGTTCAATCCCCATTCCCCCCACCCACTCCCAAATACAGAGTAAAAAGAATTACTATCCCACAGACAGAACAAAGAAGTTGACTTGTGTTTGACCAACAAGTCATACTTTGCCAAGAGCTCATGTAGACAGTATGATATCAGTACACAAATACATAAATTAGCAAATGAAATATAAAACAGATCAATGAACTTGCACAAAGTGAAAGATATTTATAATAACATAATTTATGCAAACCTGTTTGAAAGGATGCAGTATTTGAAATGTGTTTCTAGGAGAACAGAGAGTATATCCAAAAAAGAAATAAAAAACACCTGAAATTAAATTTCTGCTTCATATTGCAACAAAGAAAACACATTCCATATCAATAATGAAAGCAAACATTTTAGAGTTAATAAAAGAATATATTATTTTGTAATCTCTTAAACAGAACACAAAATGTAAATGTTTACATTGTAAATGTAAACCAATGTATTTAGTTACATTACGATTAATCATTTCTGTACATTAAACATCAAAGAGTGTTAAATATAAATCACAAATGGATAAAGACACCACATGTTTTCAGCAAAGAATTGGTGTGCTGAATATAAAATGTACACTGTAATTTAACAAAAAAGACAAACCAACTGTAAGAAAAATGTGAAAAATAATAGGAATTTCACATAAGCATGGGAAAGATACTCAATCTCATTAATAATAAGATAAATGTAAATTTAAACTCATGAGCTATAACTTCAAAGCCTCTATGTTTACAAATGTAAAAGTGTGTCAGAAAAGTAAATTTGTAATTTTGGCATTTCCTGGCAAATTGAAGTAAAAAGATAAGCTTCAAGTCCATCTGTTCCACTCTCATTTCCACAAAAAGATGTGAACAAAACTGTTTATTATAGAATTAAAAAACATACCGTATGAGTTAAAACAAATTTAATTAAAAAATAATCAATACAAGCAAACATGCTCATGAAACCCCAGAATAATTTTTAAAAGCCCAAGAAAACCCTCAAATATATAAATTATAAATTATGAGCCAAGCATGGTGTCACACACTCGTAATAATCCTAGTACTCGGGAGGCTAATATAGGAGGAATGCAGATTTGAGGCCAGTCTCAGCAACTTTATGTTTCCAAATAAAAAATAAAATAGGGCTGGGGATGTAGCTCAGAGGTAGAATGCCCCTGGGTTCAATCTCAGCAACACACACACACACACACACACTAAATATTGGATTATATGTGTGTGTGTGTTTGTGTGTGTGACTGGGATTGAATTCATAGGTGTTCTACCACTGAGCTACACCCCCAGCTCTTTTTATTTTTTATTTTCAAACAGGATCTTACTAAATCATCATGCACTGGCTTCAAAACTGCAATCCTCCTGCCTAGCCTCTAAGTACTGGGATTACAGGTGTGCACCACCACACCTGGCTTTAAATTATGTGTTTCTTTTTTTCTTTTGGACAATGGAATATCAATAGTGGCAAAAATAAATTGACTAAAACTTCATATATCAACATGAATCATGTATCTTCAAAGTATATTTTTGAGAAAACTAAACACATTAGAACAAAATTTGTAGATTATATTTACATAAAGTTTAAAGACAGGCCGAAAATCCAGTATGTTTTTGTATGGTTGGGAGAAAGAGTTCAGGCGAGAAGGGGTCCGTCCTTAGGGCTTGCTTAAGTGAGTAATGAACACAAAGAATTTTCTTTAAAGATTAATCATTATTTCATTTTATATACATTTTATTATGCATGGGAAATCTGTTGTAAAAGTGAAATACATTTACATTCAGCCATTGACACTGAAATTACTCATTTTATTATTCTAGTGTAGAACTCAAAGCCTGACTTCAGCACACAATGACCAGGAATTATAATGTATGTATTGCCCATTAATGGTGAACATGCAGGTCTTCAGATAAAAGTTCTATATCTAGAAAACTCACTCCCTGTAGTACTTATGATGCATTTTTATGTGTTCCTACTTTGTTATTTATTTTAAATTTTAAATTCTCAATTTCCTAATGCACATAATATTAAAGGCAAATCCCTAAGAATTTATTTCTTATAAAAGTCCAATATCTTGTGTTTATCTACTTCTCCACTCTATTCTTAGAGATATATTTTCAGAGCCCCTAGACATTTGTTCAAACAGTTCAATATTCTGTAGATTCAATAAAGACACTACTGTAGGTTCCAGGTGTACTTTAAACAATTTGGATTTTGTACATTATGAAAGTTGGCTGGATCAACAATAACAGGATTCATGCCCCAAAAGCAAACTATTTAGATCAAAGCAACTATAAAATAGATTGACCATCTAGATATTAAATGCTTGGAAATAAAGTTTTCTATACCAGTACATTTTTTGAACCCTAAATATCTGCATAGCATGTACACACACACACTGCATAGCATGTACACACACACACACACATACACACGCACAAAGTACACATACATACTTTTAAATTTACTTAAGTAAATTAAATGAGTTGATATTTATAAAATGTTTAAAATCATATATATGTGTGTGTTTAAACATATAAATGTATAAAATCATATATAGATATCACAGTATATATGTTCAATATGTATGTGTGTTTAAACATATATATATACATTTAAAATCATATATATATGTATATTTATGATATATGCTCAATGAGTATTCACTAAACAGATAAATGTTCGAGTGGTGAAAAACATATCCAGTGCCCATGATCCACACCCTAAAAGCCTTTTAGGAGGGTACAGTGATAGCTTGCACTTCAAAGAACATGAAACTGAATGACTTTGCAAGCCACTTTGTAGCACTGTGCGTTCCCTACGCCCAGAGAATGTGAACATTGACATACTTTTCTTTTTTATACTTTTATTATTGCATTGTAATTATATATCATAACGAGGTATAGAGTGATAGGAATGTACATGCAAACAGCACTTGGTGAGTTTCCCTCCATATCCCACCCACTCCTCCCCTTCTTCCATACATGTTACTGAGATTGGTACTGATAATTTCGTATATGTGCACAGCATTATTTAAACTGTTACCGTCACTCTGTCCCTCTGCCTCTCTCCCATAAACCCCCTCCATTGCTCCATTGGAGTCTCTACTTCTAATGCTTAAAATAAATAAATTAATTAATGAATTAATTACCCAATCAAAAATAGGCAATTAAACTGAGTAGACACTTCTCAGAAGAAGAGATATTTTCCTTTTCAATAAACAGAAGCAAATATACCTTAGTCACACGATTATCAGGAAGATAAAGAGAGCACTTGGAATGCAGCAGGTGTTAGGATATTGCTCAAGAAAATTGGTTAAATTTAGTGAAAATGTTTTAGGACTTATCCAATTACATCAACAGCTTCTGAGAATAAAAAAATAATTCTGGCCGGGCGTGGTGGCGCAAGCTTGTAATCCCAGTACTTTGGGAGGCGGAGACCGGAGGATCCAGGTTCACGGCCAGCCTCAGCGCTCTCTCTCCCTGTCTCTCTCTCTCCCTGTCTCTCTGTCTCTCTCTTTAGTGAGGCCCTCCACAACTTTGTGAGACCCGGTTTCAAAAATAAGGTATAAAAAATAGGGCCAGGGGTGTAGCGCGGAGGTAGAACGCCCCTGTGTTCAATCCCCGGTACCGCAAAAAAAAAAAAAAAAAAAAAAAAAAAAATTCTGGCAAAGTCTGAATGTAAAAATAAAATACAGCAATGTTTTATAAAGATTAATGAAATTTTGTGATGAACTTGATCAATGTACTCCTAAAAATGAGAACATTCAGGGCAGACCTACCGTCCTTTTAATTTTTGGTGCTCGCATCTACTCACCTATAATTTTAGCTGCCAAAAGAAACAAACAAAAGGCCAGCACATTTATGCCTCTGTTGCTGACATAAGTTATTTCAATTGAATCTTCCCTGCACAATTAGATAATTTCTGGGAAAACAAAAGTGGGTAAATGTGTATTTAAATGAGCTCAACATTTGACTCTGATCACTTGTCTCCCCAAATATGACTGCAAATTTAATTCAGGCTAATTCTTGGGGGAAGGGATTCTAATGGCAACTTAAATTTGCTAGCTTGTTTTCTCTTTTAAAGAGTGTCATGCTGAATAAACACTTGGGTGGTATTACATCAAAAGCAAAAACAAAAAGTAAAATATGATAACTTGTCATAATCTTGTAATCCTTCCTAACAATTATTTGCCTTTTAAATGATATTTAAGCCAATATTTTCAAATGTAAAAGTTGACACATTTTACGCATTTATGAAATCTTCTGGAAACCTACAAAATATTTTTGTTAAAAAAGAAAAAGTAATAAAAACACCAAAAATTTCTGCATGTAAGATAACATTCATGAATGCTAAATTTAATGGACCTTAAGGACAGACAGGATATTTGCAAAGCCTCAAATATCTCCCTTAAAGTTTACTAACTACTATGGTGTAGTAGTTTCGTGCCCCTCTTACTGAGTGTGGCTGCTGTAAGTGAATTGAATGTCTTTCCATGAACATAGTGTACAAAGGAATAACAGAAATATTACTTAGAGGATCCTGCCAGATGCCATCTTTCATGGGTAATCATTGTGAATATCATCAACAAGTCACTTTGGTGTTATATGTCCCGTAATATGCTATAATAAGTAAAATGTGTCATTTCTATATTTTACTTCCCTGCCCCTCCTAGATCCATGACTTTGGGCTACTATAAGAAAACCTCACATATTGAAAGGTATTATGCAAAATACCCAACCACTATTCTTTAAAGCATCAAGGTCATGAATTACAAGGAGATAGAGAAGCTGTCACATATTAGAGGATATTAAGGATCTAAAAGGATTAAATGTGATATAGCATTCTGATCCTTGAACAAATCAAAAGCAGGTTTGTGGAAAAACTGGGAAAATTGGAATCAAATCTATAATTTTTTTTGTGGTACTGGGGATTGAACTCAGGGGCATTCTATCTCCGAGCTCCATCCCCAGCCCTATTTTTTATTCTTTATTTTGAAACAGGGTCTCACTAAGTTGCAGAGGGCCTCACTAAGTAGCTGAGACTGGCCGCAAACCCGGATCCTCCTGTCTCAGCATCCCAAGTACTGGGATTACAAGTATGCACCACCACACCCAGCTCAAATCTATAATTTGATTAATAGGAGGCTGAAACAGGAGGGTCTCAGGTTCTAGGCCAGTGTGCGGTAATTTAGCAACACCCTGTTTCAAAATAAAAAAAAATATATAAAGGGGTGGGGTTTTAGAACTCAGTGGTAAAACACCCCTGGGTTCAACTCCCAGGACCACAAAATAAATAAATAAATAAATAAATAAATAAATAAATAAATAATATTGCGACAATATTAATTTCTTAGTTTTGATAAATATACTATAATTGTGCAAGAAGTTAATGCTAGAGAGATCTGGGTGAAGGATGCATTGGAATCTACATATTTATAAACCTAAAATTACCTGAATATAAAATAATGTTAAAACATTTTGAAAGTGTTTCCTCTATCCCAAATTATCAAGAATAGAAATTTTCTATTTCTCACCTGAAAATAAGGATTTTGTCCTTAAGAAACCATGTGCTCTCACTGCCTATTTTGAATGTTTTTTGGCTTTCATGTATCTAGCATCTATTGCTGACCCCATCCCAAACTCTGTTCCTTGTTTCTGGAGTCCCCTCTAAAAATTTCCTCTACAGCCTCACTCCTCAGTCCACACTGTTCAAGTGAAGAGCTAAGAGCAGTGGAGAGCCTGGGTTAAGGGGTTTAAGCAGGTGTCTCCTCAGCCACAGTGGGTAATTCCATAGAGCTTATGTCATCACCCTGTCAGAGCCGATGAAATGAAAGGACACCTTTACTGAGAAGTCTCACAGGCAGGGACTCTTCCCTACTGGACTTATCATTGGCAAAATGTAAAGAATTGCCTCAAGCCACATGAAGGAAGTGGACAAAGATAAGGAAACCTTAGAGACATGGATCCGATCAGGTTCTATCTCATGTTCAATCTCCTCCTGGACACTTCAGTTACATTATTCAATCAAACCATTTTTGCGCTTAAACCATTGGCTACCATTTTATGACTCACAGAACCATCAAATATTAATATATTAAATGAAATTAACCCAAATACATGTGGTCAAAATTTCTATTTGACCCAAAAGGGAGTAGCACGATGTGTTCACAATATTTGGGCCTAGTCAGATGGATTTGAATTTATAAATATTAATTAATTATTAATAGAATTTATTATTATTGTTTTATCATTGCTATTAACAGAAACGTGGCTATAACATACTCTGCAAGTCTTGGGAAACAGTGTTCTCCCATTACTACAGATTTTGTGTCTGTCAAATGGACATTAACAGAATTAATCCCTTAGAGTTGAGTATTATATTTAAAACAGTAGGTAATCAATAAATGGCATGTCATATTCTATTTTATTTTTTATAGAAAAGCAAAAGCAATTTATCTTCTTGCCATTCACATATTTTCTTGTAGTTTCTACCCTCCAGAATACCAGTATATTAAGAGCCAACTTTCAGGGAAGCACTTATGTAAAATAATACATTGTGTTTGCAATTGGTTAATATGTATGTGTGCACAAATAACTATATAATTGGGTCTTATACTATTATTACATATATATCCTATTATATATACTATTATTACATATATATTATAATAATATATTATCATATATGTAACAATAGTATATCTATTATTATTAACAATAGTATTATATATACTATTAGAGTGGTACCATCCAATTGCATAGTCACTAGCCACATGTGGATATTTATATTAGATTAAAATTAAATAATGTTAAAATTTCAATTCCTCTGTCACACTATCCAGTTCAAATTCTCAGTAGTCACATATAACTAGTGGCTACCACATCTGTAGCACACTAGAACATTCCATATTATGGAAAGTTCCTTTGAAAAGTCGTATGATAGAGTAAAAAATTAAAGATAAATTAAAGGTGGAAACAAGCTAACTCCAAGGGTAAAATTTTAATTTAGTTATAATAAATGGCAGCATAATGACAGCAGAAATAATAAATTCTCTGTTGGAACCTCCCTGAGGCTAATTTCCTTAAGAATTCCCCGTAATGCCCAGAGATGAGATTAACTGCTCTGCAAAGAACACATCTGATAATCAAATTTGCATGTGGTGATTCCACACTCTGATAAAAACCGAGCTCTGAATGTCACACTCGTTGTCCACTAAAGGTCAATGCTTCTACCTTATCCATCTGGAACGTAATACGCATTAGCTAATAATTGAAGTCTTACAGTCATTCAATATCAGCTCCTTCCTTGGGTGTTTCCTTGTCCCCTTCACTTCTCACAGTCCTGGCAGAGCTACCTTTCTGAAATCATACTGAGGATGTCAGTCAGCTTCAAAACCTCCAGTTCTTCCCACTTCCTAGAAAGTCTGTGTGCCTCAGCAGAATGCACAAGGACTTTCTCATCATTAGCCTGACCTCATGCGGAGCCTCACCTGGCACTTCCTGTTTATTCTCCTCTTCTTCCTGTCTTACTTCAGGCAAACTGGGGAGTCTTCACTTTACCTTTCACTTTTTTAGCTCCTGAATTATTTCCTGGAATTGTGTTCTTTCCATCCTCTGCTTGGAGTTTCTTTTAATCTTTCCAGGCATATCTCTGATTTCCCATTTCCTATTATATTCCTGGTACCCATAAATTACCTCACTGTCATGGTTCTAAGATTAATTATACTCCTCTATGAGAATATGAATCCATTTGACCCTAAATATTTCTATGTGCTTCTCTCTCCTTCACTAGACTTTTAATCGCTAGAAGACAGGTATCATTTATTATCCCAGGATCTCCCTCACCTATGTTATACCCAGCACACAATAGGTATTCAATTTATATTTATTGATTAAATAATTTTATACTTATAATATCAATTAATCCAAATTTTATTCAATCTTAGAAATAAAAATAGATTACTTAATAATGTGTGATTTTTACATATAAAGAAATTAATAATTAAGAACTAAATTTATCATCAAGGTCACATGACTAAGGGAAATTAGACAAGGTTGATGATGAATAAATGCTTAATATAGATAATGGCTCAGTATCTCAAGCTAAAGAAACCTAATAGAGGAAGAGAATAACTTCTCCTAATCTATCAAAGGCAATAAAAATGAGAGTGAAAATGTTGGATTTTGTTGCAAGAATCCAGACGTTTGAAAACAAAATACTGACGTAGCCCATTCCTTTTCAGTTGTCTGCATGGGAGGATGGTGATAGGAAGGGAAAGCAAATAAAACAAAACAAAAAAATTATACACACACATACATACACACACACACACACACACATATGTATATATATATATATATACATTTTAAATATTTTTTGTGATACTCCATATAGGGTAAAGTTTTAAAACATGAAAATAAAAAATACTGTCAGCTTTCCATTTCATCTAATATTAGTACAAGACAAAGATACCCCCTCTCACAACTCCTATTAGTATACTACTTGAAATGTTAGCCAGAACAATTAGGCAAGAGAAGGAAATAAAAGGGTACAAATATGAAAGGAAGAAGTCACAATGTCCCTGTTTACAGGTTATATGATCCTATGCATGGAAGAACTTAAAAACTCTACCTGAAGATTTCTATAGATGATTAATTCAACAAAGTATCAGGATATAAAACCAAAATACAAAAATCAATAGTATTTCTATATGCTGATAATGAATTTGCTGAGAAAGAAATCAGGAAAATCATTCCATTCACAACAGCCTAAAAAATACTTAGGGATATATTTAACAAGATAGGTGAAAGTTCTCTAAAAGGACAGTTACAGAACACTGAAAAAAGAAATAAAAAAAGACAGCAGAATATGGAAAGACCTTCCATGCACATGGAGAGACAGAATTAATATTGTTAAAATGGCCATAATGCAAAACGATCTATAGATTGATTACAATCCTCATCAAAATACCAAGTATATTTTTCTCTGAAGTAGAACAAAATAACAGCATTTGCAAGAAAATGGAAAGATCTGGAGAACGTTATGTTAAGTGAAATTAGCCAATCACAAAAAAAGAAGGGACATATGTTTTCATTAATATGCGCAACCTAGGGAGTAGTGGGGACACAAAAGGGACTCCAATGACAACAGAGAACCCTCAGTGGTGCAAGGGAAGGGGAAGGGCAAGAAAGAGGTGAATCTATGGAATTACTGTCATAAACAATGTGTACATATGAGATTATACCAACATCATTCTCAGTGCTACATGTGGGGGGGGGGAGGCGAAGGGGAGGAACACCAAGAGCTGTGTGCATGTATGTTAACACCAAACTGATACTCATTGTGATGTGAGACTAC
>PVJS01046224.1:0-15908 GCA_004027185.1 Glis glis | reverse complement strand
TTTTTTTTTTTGCGGTACCAGGGATTGAACGCAGGGGCATTCTACCTCCGCGCTATGCCCCCGGCCCTATTTTTTATACTTTATTTTGAAACTGGGTCTCACGAAGTTGCGGAGAGCCTCACTAAGAAGAGAGAGAGAGAGAGAGAGGGAGGGAGAGACAGGGAGAGAGAGAGCGAGAGAGCTGAGGCTGGCCGTGAACCCAGATCCTCTGGTCTCCGCCTCCCAAAGTACTGGGATTACAAGTGTGCGCCACCACGCCCGGCCGAAAAAAAGGAGTTTTGATGGATAGCAGTGCCTTCATGGGGAGACGCATTAGGGTTGAGGAATACTTGTGTCTTGGGAAGCCAGCAGGAGCAGAAGCAAGAGCAGGAGCAGGAGCTCAGCCCTGTGTGAACTTATGACGCCTTCTCTCTCCTCCACCCAATAGCCCTGAAGCCGGTGGATCTGCATGTCACGAATCAGACGGGGCCCCTGATGGCCGTGGACACCACTCGGGGCATAGTGCTGCACTGGCGGGCCCACAGCTGGCCCCTACGCTCCCTCCTAACACCAGTGGCCTCCCTGCACTCTGTGGCCAGGGAGCTGGAGGGCCTGGCTGGGGGCCCCCACACCGTGGTGGTGCTGGGTCTGGGAGCCCACTTCACCACCTTCCCTCCGTCTGTGTTCGCAAGACGACTGGCAGGGATTCGGGCAGCCGTGGTGGCCCTGCTGGCCCGGGAGCCTAAGACTCTTGTGGTCATCAAACTGGCCAACACTGGCTATAAGTCCGTGTACGGCAGTGACTGGTTCACCCTGCAGGTCAACCGGCTCCTCCGAGCTGCCTTTGCTGGCCTCCGTGTGGCCTTTGTGGACGCCTGGGAAATGACCTCCAGCCTGGACCTGCCGGACAACATCCACCCCGGGAAGCTCATTGTGAGCAACGAAGTGGACTTACTCCTCTCCTTCATCTGCCCAGCCTGAGCGCTTCTGAGGGTGCCGGGGCTGTGCCGATGGAGAGCCTGGGGAACCATGAAGAGCGCGGCTGGGACCCTGAACTAACAATGCTTCAGAGAAGAGTAGTTACCTGAGATTCACCACTTGGGTTCACCAGTCTTGACATTCTTGACCATCCTTTTACATATCTCTCTATGCAACACACAAATATATGATTTATATAAATGCGATCATATTTCACATGATTTCTTTTTCATTCACTTTTCTGGGAAGTTTTTATTGGTTTAATTGTACATTATGTGGTTGTATGGAGTAACACGGAGAGGTCCCTTTGTACCCTTTACTCAGTTTCTCCCAACGTTACCATCTTGTCAAACTATAGTATAATATCATGACCAGGATATTAACATTTATACAATCCACCAATCTTACTCAGATTTCCTCAACTGTGGGTTTTATTTTGTTGTTGTTTGATTGATGTTTGCAGTGCTGGGGGTTGAACCCAGCACCTGGTGCATGCTAGGCAAATGCTCTACAAATGAGCTATATCCCTGGCCCTATTCTACTCATTTGCATGTATTTAGTTTTATGCAACTGTATCTTATGTATTGGTTTGTGTTTAATTCTTTGACATAAGTTTTGTAGACTTGCAAAGAAAGAAGACAAAGCCCAAGGATTTAAGTCTGATAGGAGAGCCCCAGGACACTAGGTTCTCAAAAGACTGTCCATCCCCTCAGCCTAAAGGTGATCCTGAAGGAAATCCCCAGACCTAAGAGAACACCAAAGAAAAGTAATTTTGGGAAATTTGGTATGTAGAAGAGGGAGGGGTGTACACTAAGAATTTATAGCCATCCGCCAGTCTTCCTGATGGTTTTTAGCCTGAATTGATACTATGCAGGTGGCTCAAAAAGTTTCGTGGTGGTGCACGCCTGTAATCCCAGTACTTGGGAGGCTCAGACAGGAGGGTCGCAGGTTTGAGGACAGCCTCAGTAAGTAGTAAGACTCTCATCAATCTAACGAGACCATTTCCAAATAAAAATGAAATAGGGCTGGGGGTGTAGCTCAGAGGTAGAATGCCCCTGAGTTCAATCCCCAGTACCACACAAAAAAAGTCTCTAGTTTCATGTTAATTTAAGTAATCCTTGCCTCATCTTACCTCCAGGCACCAGTTTTCATTTTGAAAAATTCAGCCACATACCTGCAAACCTAGTACTTGGGAGGCTGAGACAAATGTTTAAGCTGGGCATGGTGGCACAAGCCTATAATTGTAGTCCCTGGGTTCAATCCCCAGTAATACACACACACACACACACACACACACACACACACACACACACACGCACACACACACACATACAGGTAAGAGTCAGGAGATTAAAAATGGTGAAATAGAGAAAGGCAGCACGTTCCAGTTGCTCCATGACTGAGAATTGAACTAGTGGGAAAACTGCTTCTTGGCAAGAGAAGAAAAGCAGTCTGAACTTAGTAGAAGAAAGTCTGAGCTTAGCCGAATCAGAAGCTGCACAACAAGCAGGTGTCTGAAAAGAGCTCTGAGAGTCTCAACTGGTGAGCGGAGAGCCAAGCTGGCTGCTGTGGGAATCCGAGAGCTCTCAAATATTGCTACACTGTCCCGGCCAGCGCTTGCTGAGAGGCATAGTGTGCACCTGGAAGGTGGTGACTGAAACAGGCACAGAGAGGATTGCACTCGGGGGTTCAGGTCAGAGATTCAGAGGGGAGCACAAGGTGCTTTCCCTGTGTCTGGTGGTCCTGGCCAGCTGAAGCAGCTGAAGAGGGTTGGAGAAACCAAATAACTGGATGTGTCTAAATTTAGGATCTACACCTTGGAAGGCCATATTCAAAGGCAGGGGAGTCTACGGGACCTGCAGAGATTCCTGTACCCAGGGTGGTTGGTCGCTCCACCCCGTGAGTGGAACCCCTGGGAGGCCCTGTGATCCAGATGCCCAGCAGAGATCAGCATCTGCCTGGTCATCAGTGTCGACATAATCTCTCTGCAGTAGAGACCATCCAAGAAGTTTCAAAGTTCCAATCAAATCTAGACCCCTGCTGCCTGAACTGCCCATTTAGAACTCTGCACCAGCCCCACTCTGGGTGCATTGATCCATTCTGTCTGAACAAAACTCCAATAAGCAGCACTTACCATTCCATCCTAGCCTGTGCTGGTGAGCAGGGACGCTGAGAGCCATTGCATCCAGTCTCAGTTCCAGGGTACTCCAGTCAACAGCATGGCAAGCAACACAAAAGGAGGAAGCATTAAATAAAACAAAACATTCAGCTCTTGCTCTCTATATGGTGAAAGATAGCCCAAAAAGAAACAAAACAAAACAAAAAAGGAAAGTCAGCTGTAAGGACTGAACATCCACATTTACCACCTCAATGGAGACAACTGTTTCATTTTTCATCAATGATTTTTCTCTTTTTCTTCTTTTTTTTGGTTGTTTTCTGTTTTTGTATGTTATTTTTTGTACATGCTGACTGGTTTATTTAGATACATATAGAAATACTTGTTTCTTTTTTCTTTTTTATTATTATTTTTATTATCATTTTGTTATTTTACTCTTTTGTTTTTGAGGGTTGGTGGATTTTTTTGTCTGTTTTTTGCTTTATGTAGTCTGTTTCTGTTTTTGTTTCTCTTGTCATTTTTCCTTTTCTTTTTGGGGGGGGCATTCTACCTCCAAGCTACACCCCCAGCCCTACATTTTTTAATTCTTTATTTTGAAACCGGGTCTCACTAAGTTGCGGAGGGCCTCACTAAGTAGCTGAGGCTGGCCGTGAACCCGGATCCTCTGGTCTCAGCCTCCAAAGTACTGGGATCACAAGTGTGCACCACCACGCCTGGCCTCTTGTCATTTTCTATCCTTTCTTCTCCAATAGTCAAATTTCCTCATTTTCTCTCTCTCTATTTTGTTTCATCTATTTTTTTCCTTCCTTTGTGGCCTCCACTTGCTACCTCACTTCTGCTTTCTCTATTTTCTCCTTTTTAATATTCTCAACGTTTTTTGCCTTCCTACCCCAGTTTCTTTTTTCTTAATGAACCATACTGTTACCATCCTTTAAAACTATTTACTTTATATAATTTTTGCCCTTACCACTCATGCTGCTGTGGTTATTAGTACTGCAGACGTTCTAGTTGAAACCTGGTGTTTCAAGCTGTATTTTAGTTCATGGCTGGTTGTCCTTGCGATTGTTAACTGATGACCCCACCATTCCTGTTTTGGGTGTTTTTAGGGTTATAGATGTCATAATAGGAACTGTTATGTATTTAAATGTTGTATACTGTTCACCACTGGGGTTGCTGTTGTTTACCCTGCCCTTATCTGTGAGGTACTGGGAATCTAATATGACACTACATGTTTTGCTGCTGAACTGTATTCCCAACCCAGCTCAGAGACACTGTACCTTGGTGCACTAATCATTGCTAAAGAACAAACAGGGAAACTATACTGCAAAAAGAGGTGCAAATCAAAGAATCTTGAAAACATAATAGGCCAACAAGACAACAATAAATACTCACCACTCCACAACAGTGGAATTTACTGATGGAGAGGTGCAGAAGATACCATGTGAACTCAGACTTTTTTGGGGGGGCGGTACTGGGGATTGAGCCCTGGGGCATTCTACCTCCAAGCTACACCCCCAGCCCTATTTTTTATTCTTTTTTTTTTTGCGGTACTGGGGATTGAACCCAGGGGCATTCTACCTCCAAGCTACATCCCCAGATCTATTTTTTATTCTTTATTTTGAAACAGGGTCTCACTAACTTGTGGAGGGCCTCACTTAATAGCTGAGGCTGGCCATGAACCTGCAATCCTCCTGTCTCAGCCTACCAAATACTGGGATTACAAGTGTGCACCACCACGCCCAGCAAATTCAGACTTTTGATGATTAAAATGATCAAAGATCTAAAAGAAGATCTAAGAAATGAAATGAAAGAGAGTATACAGGGGGTGAATAAAGAAATTGAAACTCTGAAGAAGAACCAAACAGAAATCCTGAATGAAATAAAAGATACAATAAAGGAAATAAAGAGTTCAATAGAAAAGATCACCAATAGATTAGACCACATGAAAAATAGAGTCTTAGGATTAGGAGACAGTGTATCTAAACTTGAACACTCAACTCAATCAGTAATAAAGAAATGACACCGGGGGTGGTGCACACTTGTAATCCCAGTACTTTGGGAGGCGGAGACTGGAGGATCCGGGTTCGCGGCCAGCCTCAGCGCTCTCTCTCTCTCTCTCTCTCTCTCTCTCTCTCCCTGTCTCTCTCTCTACTTAGTGAGGCCCTCCGCAACTTCGTGAGACCCAGTTTCAAAATAAAGTATAAAAAAATAGGGCCGGGGGTATAGTGCAGAGGTAGAACGCCCCTGGGTTCAATCCCCGGTACCGCAAAAAAAAAAAAAAAGAAATGACAATAAGTGCCCACAATCAGAACATTCAAGAAATCTGGGAAAACATCAAGTGGCCAAACCTAAAGATAACTGGAATTGAGGAAGATCGGAAGGAACAAACCAAAGGCATAAATAACCTCTTCAGAGAAATGGTATCAGAGAAGTTTCCAAACTTAGAAAATGAGATGGAGCTGGGCATGGTGGTTCACACCTGTAATCCAAGTACTTGGGAGGCTGAGACAGGATGATCACAGGTTAGAGGACAGCCTCAGCAACATAGCAAGATTCTCAGAAACCTAGTGAGACCCTGTTTTCAAACAAAAAATAAAAAAGGGCTGAAGGTGTAGCTCGGAGGTAGAATGCCCCCGAGTTCAAACCCCAGTACCACACACAAAAAAAGTAAGTAAGAAAAAAGAAAATGAGATGGACATTCATGTACAGGAGATATTCAGAACCTCAAATAGACAAGATCAAAAAAGAACCTCTCCACACATCATAATCAAAATGACTAACATAGAGATCAAGAATAGAATCTTAAGAGCATCAAGAGGAAAAACCAAGGATCACACTTACAGGCAAATCAATAACATTTACTCCAGATTTCTCAACCCAAACTTTAAAAGCTGGGAGGAATTGGAATGATGTACTCTAATCCCTGAAAAAAAAAATTCCAATCAAGATTGCTATATCCAGCAAAGCTATCTTTGAAAAATGACAGAGAAATAAAAATCTTCCAAGACAAGCAGAAATTGAAAGAATTCATGACTTACTAAGCTGGCTTTACAGAAAACACTTAAATAACACACACACACACACACACACACACACACACACACACACACAATGAAAAATAATCTCCAGAGCCAGAAAAGGGATGGATTCCATTAGAAGAGCAACTAAGTAAAGGAGAACTAAAACTGAATCAAACAGAAGATATAATTCCAAGTGACAGGAAGTAACAAATACTTCTCTTTACTAACATTGACAGTAAATGGTCTCAACTCCCCAATTAAAAGACATAGACTAGCCAGGCATGGTGGCATATGCCTGTAATCAAACTACTTGGGTGGCTGAGACAGGAGGATCTCAGGTTCAAGGCCAGCCTCAGCAACTTAGCGAGACGCTGTTTCAAAATAAAAAAATAAAAAGGGCTGTGTGTGTAGTTCGAAGGTAGAATGCCCCTGGGATCAATCCCTTGTGCAAAAAAAAAAAAAAAAAAAAAGACACAGACTGGCAAAGTGGATTACAAATCATAATCCAACTATCTGTTGTTTATAAGAAACCCATCTCTTTTTTTTGGTACTGGATATCCATATGTAGAAGAATGAAAGTATACCCCTATCTCACTTTTTATAAAAGTCAACTCAAGAAGAGGGCATAGGACCAACTCTCCAACATATAGACACTGGTAGAAACTTTCTCAGTAAGACCCCTAAAGCTCAGGTAATCAAATTGAGAATCAATAAATGGGATGCCATAAAATTAAAAGCTCTGTGCAGCAAAGGATACAAGCAGGAGTCTGAAGAGAGAGCCTACAGAATAGGAGAAAATCCTTGCCAGCTACTTCTCAGAAAGAGTACTAATATCTAGAATATATAAAGAATTTAAAAAACTTCACACCAAAAAATAAAACAAAACAAAATTACCTGATTAAAAACTGGGCTATTGAACTGATAGTCACTTCTCAAAAGAAGAACTACAAATGACCAACAAATATATAAAAAATAGCTGGGTGTGGTGGCACATGCCTGTAATCCCAGTACTTAGGAGGCTGAGAAGGGAGGATCACAGGTTCCAGGACAGCCTCAGCAATGTAGTGAGCCTCTCAGCAACCTATCAAGACCCTGTTTCAAAACAAAAAGTAAAATATGGCTGTGGGTGTATCTCAGAGATAGAACACCCCTGGGTTCAATCCCTAGTACCAAAAAAAAAAAAAAATCCAAAATAATGAATGCTGGTGAGGATGTGGGGAAATATGAACTCTTATTCACTGTTGGTAGGATTGTAAATTAGTACAACCACTATGGAGATCAATATGGAGGTTCCTCAAAAGACTAGGAATGTGACCAGCAACACTACTTCTGAGTACCTTTCCAAAAGATTTAAAGATAGAACACTATACTGATATTTGCATACCCAAGTTGATAGCAGCACAATTCACAATAGCCCAATTATGGAACCAACCTAGGTGTCCATCAACAGATGAGCAGATAAAGAAAATGTGGCTAGTTTGGGCTGGATGTGGTGGCCCATACCGGTAATCCCAGTACTTGGGAGGCTCAGACAGGAGGATCACAATTTCAAGGCAAGCCTCCGTGACTTATCAAGACGCTCAGCAATTTAGTGAGACTCTGTTTCAAAATAAAAATTAAAAGGGCTGGGAGTGTAGCTCGGAGGTAGAGTGCCCCTCCATTTAATCCCTAGAACCCAATAAATAAATATTTAAAAGGACCTTACATAGTGAATTCCTAGGATTGTATGTTGCTTTGGCATCCCAATTTGAACATATGTAGAACTTTCTCATAGCAGAAGCAGGGCTTAGTTACCCTTGACACAGTTCCCAGTTGTCCACCTCCTCCCAGGTCCTCAGTGTGGTTGATACAGCTATCTGCCTTAAACAACCACCTCCTGGTGTCCACTTCCCAATGGGACAGCCACATGCCACCTTTGTGACTCATCTCACTGACCCCAGACCTTCCATTTTCTGTGGTGACTACCTCTCACGGTATCCCTCCCCAGAACTTGTGCCCTCTTGCTCCAAACCTGGCAATTAGAGCTCCCCGGGGAAACTCATCTAGTTAATGTCCTGGACCCCAGGGAGGGCTCATCCACAGGTCCCTCGTTGTCTGTCTCTTACTCCTACCCGCTGGGTGAGCACGCTTATCCCGGCCGACACCCTGCTCTTCCTGTTGGCCCTGTGGGGTGTGCTGCCCTCTTCTGTCTGAGTTCTGTCAGTGATACGCTGCTCTGTGATTCCGCGTGTTCTGCTGAATTGCCTCCTCAGTGTTCCATGTGAACCACACAGCCAAACCTCACCTGTTTACCAGTCTGGGCTCTCTTAGAGAGTGGCTGCCTGGATCAGATGAGACACAGGTAAGACAAGAGCTGCAAGGGCATCTGCCAATATAAACACGCTTCCTGTGAGAGAGGCGCCAGGTCTCAGTTGGATGTGGGCATTCAGCCCTCTGACAGGATAAAGAAGTATCCCATGAGCCGGGTGTGGTGGCGCACCTCTGTAATCCTGAGAGGCTGAAGCAGGAAGATCAAAGATTCGAGGACAGCCTCAGCAACTTAGCAAGATCCTGTGCCAAAATAAAAAATAAGCCGGGCGTGGTGGCGCACACTTGTAATCCTAGTACTTGGGAGACCCAGACAGGAGGATCACAGGTTTGCGGCCAGCCTCAGCTACTTAGTGAGGCCTCCACAACTTAGTGAGACCCTGTTTCAAAAAAAAAAAAAGAATTAAAAATAGGGCTGGGGGTATAGCTAAGAGGTAGAACGCCCCTGGGTTCAATCCCCAGTACCACAAAAAAAGGGGGGCTGGGGGTGTAGGTCTGAGGTAGGATGCCCGTGAGTTCAACCCTCAGTACCAAAAGATATATATATATATATACCATGAAAGGCACGTTGTAAACACATGCAACCAAATACTCTGGGGCTGCATCAGGGCAGGGCGAGAGCTTATAGCATCTCTCTAGAGAGACCTTAAGACCACATGTGAAAAAAAACCCACCTCATTTAACCTTAATTTACCTTAAAGGACCTGTCTCCAAACACAGTCACATTGGGGGTGGGGGTTTCAACATCAGAATTTGGAGGGGACACAAATCAGTCCATAACAAAAGATAAAGCTATACATGTCTGAAGTTATGTGAAGGTGTCACCTTTAAGAAAGCTTACAATTGGACCCTGTGCCATCCCAAGTCCTCTATAATTCCTCTTGGACATTTTTGCCATAATTAGAAGAGGTTAGTTGAATAAATAGCATCACCATTCTTTGCTGTGGCACAGGTTATAAACTTAAGCAGAGTTTACCAGCAGCAGCAAATGTTTCAGCTTTAAAAATAGGGTAGAGCGGGGCATGGTGGCGCACTCTTGTAATCCCAGTACTTTGGGAGGGGGAGACCGGAGGATCTGGGTTCGCGGCCAGCCTCAGCTCTCTGTCTCTCTCTCTCTCTCTCTCTCTCTCTCTCTCTCCCTCTCTCTCCTTGGTGGGGCCCTCCACAACTTCGTGAGACCCGGTTTCAAAATAAAGTATGAAAAATAGGGCCGGGGGCGTAGCACGGGGCTAGAATGCCCCTGCGTTCAATCCCCGGTACTGCAAAAAAAAAATAATAATAATAATAATAGGGCCGGGGGCGTAGCGCGGAGCTAGAATACCCCTGCGTTCAATCCCCGGTACCGCAAAAAAAAAAAAAGTAGGGTAGAGCTCGGTGTGGTGGCGCACGCTTGTAATCCCAGTACTTGGGAGGCAGAGACCGGAGGATCAGGGTTCGCAGCCAGCCTCAGCTACTAAGTGAGGCCCTCCACAACTTCGTGAGACCCAGTTTCAATAAAGGATAAAAAATAGGGCCGGGGGTGTAGCTCGGAGATAGAATGCCCCTGGGTTCAATCCCCGGTACCACAAAAAAAAATAGGGTACAAGTTACATGTTTAGTTCTAGAAAATTTGTGCAATATGTTCATAACGATGGCTGTGGTTGTCATGAAGTGCCTCCTTTACCTTTAAATACTGTGCATGTGTCAGGCCTGCAGATGGAAGGGGTGGAACTGTGCGCTAAAGTGGGGGCTTTAACTGAAGTATTTGGCAGAGTTGCCTTCTATCTGCCAATTCAAAAGTTCAATCTGTTTTCCTATTGAATATATATACTAAAAACTTTCAGAGTCGGGCGTGGTGGCGCACGCTTGTAATCCCAGTACTTGGGAAGCTGAGACCGGAGGATCTGGGTTTGCAGCCAGCCTCAGCTACTTAGTGAGGTCCTCCAAAACTTAGTGAGACCTGTTTCAAAGTAAAGAATAAAAAATAGGGCTGGGGTGTAGCTTGGAGGTAGAACGCCCCTGGGTTCAATCCCCAGCAAAGAATAATAAATAATAATAATAATAATAATAATAATAATAATTTCAGTCTATTAAACAGCCTTACTCTGCTTCAGCCTCTTCAGATACTCTTGTGCTGTGCAGCGGTGGCTCTGTGTGTAAATGCTGTGCACTGAGGATACACAAAAAATATGATGTGTACAGGAAATGCCTCATACCAATCAGATGTCCATTTGTTATTGTGTTTATTAACAACCCTTTATCTCTTAGTATTATAAATTCCACTTAAAACTGATTAAAGTTTCATTCTTGTAAAAAAAAAGATAAAGCTAAAACATTTCAAGCAAACATAAACTAATAGAAACTAAAGAAATATTTTGAAGAATGTACTTCAGTAATAAGTAAAAGTGACTCCCTTTGGAAGACCTAATGTACATGCATTTAAAAAATAAATTTGGGGCCGGGCGTGGTGGCGCACGCTTTTAATCCCAGTACTTTGGGAGGCGGAGACCGGAGGATCCGGGTTCGCAGCCAGCCTCAGCGCGCATGGGCGCGCAATCGATCGATGGATGGATCAATCTATCTCTCTCTCTCTCTCCCTCTCTGTCTCTGTCTCTCTGTCTGTCTCTCTCTCTCTCTACCTAGTGAGGCCCTCCGCAACTTCGTGAGACACGGTTTCAAAAAAAAAAATTTGGTACTAAATTTTTAACAATATTTTAGATAACCATATAAAATAATCATAAAATATGCAAGATTAAGATAAACAAATAAAATGTGAGATCATGATGCTCTCCCAGAATAAGGCTTGCTCCCTGTCCACTCAGTCTACTCTGAAACCTGCCCCAAATCCTTGCGTATTTCATTTTTTCCTGAACCATAGGAGAGGAAGTTGCATACATCATACCTCTTTTCCCCTAAACACTTTAATATAAATTTCCTAAGAACTAGCATATTTTCTTCTATAACCAGAGTACAATGATCAAATTCAGGAAAATTAAGGTTGACACAGTCTTATCTATAGTCCATATTAAATTTAATAAATTAACCAAATAATGTCCCTAACAGATATTACTTTTCCTGTATTGCAATCCAAAGGGTATATATTGCATTTAACTGTCATGTTCCTTTCATCTGTTCCTCAGTCTTTCTTGGTCTTTCATGACAATGAATGTTTTGAAGCATACTAGTCAATTATTTCACAGAAAATCTGTAGTGAGTTTTTCTGAGGTCCTTAGTAGTCACTTTGAGGTTCTGAGCTCCCGGCTGGAACACCACAGGAGCGATGCAGGGCTCTCAGTTCATCACACCAGGACACACCCGATGCCATTTTGTCCCAATCGTGCTGATGGTGCCACATGGCTGAAGTGGTGTACACTAGGTTCATCCATTATATAGTTGCCGTTTTCCCTTTGTAACTACAAGTCATTTGTGGGAATACATGCGAGAGTGCGCAAACACTGTGTTTCTTGTCGCGCTTCCCTCTACCACTTCTAGCACCCACTGTTTCTTGCCCAAGACTTTTATTACTATAAGAGTTGCAAATGGTGATTGTGTGTATGTGTGGAGGGGGGTACTGGGGACTGAACTCAGGGGCATTCTACCTCCGAGCTACACTCCCAGCCCTATTTTTTTTTTTTTGAAACAGGGTCTCGCTAGGTTGATGAGCATCTCACTACTTACTGAGGCTGTCCTCAAACCTGTAATACTCCTGTCTGAGCCTCCCAAGTACTGGGATTACAGGTATGCGCCACCATACCCAGCTAACAAATGGTGATTCTTCTAAATCCACTATTTCAGCCGGGCCTCGTGGTGTACACTTGTAATCCCAGTGCTTGAGAGGCTGAGACAGGAGGATCACAGGTTAACGGCCAGCCTCAGCTACTTAGTGAGGCCCTCCGCAACTTAGTGAGACCCTGTTTCAAAATAAAGAACAACAACAAAAAAAATAGGGCTGGAGGTATAGCTCGGAGGTAGAATGCCCCTGGGTTCAATCCCCAGTTCCACAAAAAAATAAAATAAAATAAATAAATCCATTATTTCTTCCATTGGGCATTTTGGGGGGGTACTGGGGGTTGAACCTGGGGAAAGCCTACCTCCATACTACCCTCCAGTCCTATTTTATTTTTTATTTTTATTTTGAAACAGGGTCTCACTAGATTGGTAAGAGTCTCACTACTTGCTGAGGCTGTCCTCAAACCTGTGATCCTCCTGTCTCAGCCTCCCAAGTACCGGGATAATAAGTGTGCACCACCACACCCACCACTCCCATGGGCACTTATTAGCTGGCATTCTACTGTAATAAAAGCAATCCCCCAAATTGATTTATATTTGAGTTCTATCATTTATAGCAATATGAACTCGTTATTCATTGGTCTACAATAAATGACTATCATTATTGGTTTAGACTGTGAATTTCCTCCACATTTGGCCAATGAGAAGCCCTTCAAGTTAAGATTGTTGAAACAGGATCTTGCTAGGTTTTTAAGAGTCTCACTAAATTGCTGAGGCTGCTCTTGAACCTGCGATCCTTCTGTCTCAGTCTCCCAAGTACTGGGATTATGGGCACGAGCCACCATGCCCTGCTCCAGTTAACAATTCTTTTTAAATTTTATTTTTTTATAGCAAGGCGTCATGGCACATGCTTGTAATCCCAGTACTTGGGAGGCTGACACAAGAGGACTGCAGGTTCGTGGCCAGCCTCAGCTTCTTAGTGAGGCTCTCTGCAATGTAGTGAGACCCTGTTTCAAAATAAAAAATAGGGATGGGGGTATAGCTCGGAGGTAGAATGTCCCTGGGTTCAATCCCCAGTACTGCAAAAAAAATTAATTAAAAAAATAAATAGCCGGACGTGGGGGCGCACGCTTGTAATCCCAGTACTTTGGGAGGTGGAGACCGGAGGATCCAGGTTCGCGGCCAGCCTCAGCTCTCTCTCTCTCTCTCTTTCTCTTTTCCTGTCTCTCTCTCTCTCTCTCTCTCTCTCTCTCTCTCTCTACTTAGTGAGGCCCTCTGCAACTTCGTGAGACCCAGTTTCAAAATAAAGTATAAAAAATAGGGCCGGGGGTATAGCGCGGAGGTAGGACGCCCCTGGGTTCAATCCCCGGTACCGCAAAAAATAAATAAATAAATAAATAAATAAATAAATTTTTTTTTACTTTGAACTGATACTTAAAAATTGCACATATTAGCTGGGCATGGTGGCACACCCTTGTAATCCCAGTACTTGAGAGGCTGAGACCAGAGGATCTGGGTTCGCGGCCAGCCTCATTTACTTAGTGAGGCCCTCTGTAACTTAGTGAGACCCTGTCTCAAAATAAAGAATAAAAAAATAGGGCTGGGTGTGTAGCTCAGAGGTAGAATGCCCCTGGGTTTAATCCCCAGTACCAAAAAAAAAATTGTACATATTTATGGGATATCATGTGTTTTGTTTTGTTTTTTGCGGTACTGGAGTTTGAATCCAGGGGCATTCTACCTCCAGGCTACACCCCAAGCCCTATTTTTATTCTTTATTTTGAAACAGGGTCTCACTAAGTTGCGATGGCCTCGCTAAGTAGCTGAGGCTGGCCACGAACCTGCAATCTTACTGTATCAGGCTCCCAAGCACTGGGATTACAAGCGTGCGCCACCACGCCTGGCTCATGTGTTGTTTTGACACAAGTATACATAGAAGAATGTTCAAATCAATGTCAACCTATCTGTCTCCTGAAACATTTATCTTTTAGCAGTTTTTCATATTAAATTTTTGCTGTTTATCCTGTAATTCCATTACTTGGAAGGTTGATTAAGAAGGATTGCAGCCGGGCGTGGTGGCGCACGCTTGTAATCCCAGTACTTGGGAGGCGGGGACCGGGGATCCCGGTTTGCTGCCAGCCTCAGCTACTTAGTGAGGCCTTCTGCAACTTTGTGAGACCCGGTTTCAAAATAAAGGAAAAAAAAAATAGGGCCTTGGGTGTAGTCCCCGGTACCGAAAAATAAAAAAAAATTTTAAAAAAAGAAAAAGCAGTAAACTTATCGAGCCGGGCATGGTGGCTCATGCTTGTAATCCTAGTACTTGGGAGGCGGAGACCGAAGGATTGGGTTCGCAGCCAGCCTCAGCTACTTAGTGAGGCCCTCCGCAACTTCGTGAGACCCGGTTTCAAAATAAAGTATAAAAAATAGTGCCGGGGGTGTAGCTTGGAGGTAGAACGCCCCTGGGTTCCATCCCCAGTACCACAAAAATAAATAAATAAATAAATAAATAAATAAATAAATAAAAAGAAGGATTGCAGGTTTTGTGGCCAGCCTCAGCTATTTAGCGAGACCCTTGGCAATTTAGCAAGACCCTATTTCTAAATAAAACATAAAAAGGGTTGGGGGTGTAGCTCAGATGTAAAATGCCTCTGGGTTCAATCCCCATTACCAAAAATTTTAAAACAAATAATTTTTTGCTGTTAGAAACTTTGTGATTTCTGTCTCTTTATTGAACCCTGACTGATACACTACCTCCTCTCTCTCTCTCTCTCTCTCTCTCTGTTTTCTGAGTTTTCCTTTTTATCAATTGATCTTTCTTAAACTTTCTTTTTTTTTTTTTGCGGTACCGGGGATTGAAACCAGGGGCGTT
The DNA here is from genome assembly GCA_004027185.1 of Glis glis. Lineage (NCBI taxonomy): Eukaryota > Metazoa > Chordata > Mammalia > Rodentia > Gliridae > Glis > Glis glis. The sequence goes on along the minus strand of PVJS01046224.1, from coordinate 934 downwards.
CTACCTCTGCTCCACACCCCCGGTCCTATTTTTTATACTTTATTTTGAAACCGGGTCTCATGAAGTTGTGAAGGCCTCACTAAGTAGAGAGAAAAAGAGAGAGAGAGAAAGAGAGAGCTGAGGCTGGCCGCGAACCCAGATCCTCTGGTCTCCGCCTCCCAAAATACTGGGATTACAAGTGTGCGCCACCACGCCAGACCTTTTCTTAAACTTTCTAATAAAGTTATTTGTACATTTTGGAAACAGAATAGAATAGAAGTAATATTTTCTGAGCCAGGCGTGGTGGCGCACGCTTGTAATCCCAGTACTTGGGAGGCAGAGACCGGAGGATCCAGGTTCACGGCCAGCCTCAGCTACTTAGTGAGGCCCTCCGCAACTTCGTAAGACCCGGTTTCAAAATAAAGGATAAAAAATAGGGCCGGGGGTGTAGCTCGGAGGTAGAATGCCCCTGGGTTCAATCCCCAGTACCGCAAAAAAAAAAAAAAGAATATTTTCCCAAGTAAACTCTGTATATCTTCCTAAGTAAACTCAATGATAAGTTCAGACTTGGGAAAAAGACATTGTCTCCAGACAAGAACTTGATATACTATCTCCTGCATAGCTCCCCTCATTTGCTTCAGTCTATAGAGTTCCCAGCTGGAAGGAAACAGACAAAATCCTCTCCCCAGGGTATTGCTCTGCTCTACAGAATCCATTAGAAAAGTCTTTCTGGTGCGTGGGAGGGAGGTGTGGACGAGCATGTTCTACTGTGACCAGGAACTCCTCTTGCCTGCAGCCTTGTTCTTGTTTTACTGCTGTGTTCCCAGACTCTATATTTATTCTGCTGAGAAGTGTGTTCCTCTCTTTCCTCCTGCGGCCGCCTTTTCCCCACACTGAACTTCACCCTGGGCACCTGACTGGCCACATCATCTGCAAGCCTGAGATCCAAGCTTTG
>PVJS01046223.1:0-15910 GCA_004027185.1 Glis glis | reverse complement strand
TTGGGAGGCTGAGACAGGAGGATCACAGGTTTGAGGACAGCCTCGGCAGTAGTGAGACTCATCAACCTAATGAGATCCTGTTTCCAAATATGAAATAAAATTGGGCTGGGGGTGTAGCTTGGAGGTAGAATGTCTCTGGGTTCAATCCCCAGTACCACACACACACACACACACACACACACACACACACACACACACAAAATCCCAAGGTGACTTCGGGTGACTGGGTCATATTCCAAATCCTGACCTTCACTATCCTAGCAGCTGGTACCCCATCCCTTTGTGTGACTTCTGTTGTCTGATCAACAGATACCCCCTGAGGATAATCAACAGAAACTTGGGTGTAACAGACCTTGTCACAGTCTTCTTTATTTGTGTGTGTGGTACTGGGGATTGACCCCAAGGACATTCTATCTCCAAGCTACATCCCCAGTCCCATTTTTTATTTATTTTTTTATTTTTTTGCGGTACCGGGGATTGAACCCAGGGGCATTCTACCTCTGAGCTACACACCCAGCCCTATTTTTTATACTTTATTTTGAAACCGGTGTCACCAAGTTGCGGAGGGCCTCACTAAGGAGGGAGAGAGAAAGAAAGAGAGAGAAAGAGAGGGAGAGAAAGAGCTGAGGCTGGCCGGGAACCCGGATCCTCCGGTCTCTGCCTCCCAAAGTACTGGGATTACAAGCGTGCGCCACCACGCCCGGCCCTTTATGTCTCCTTCTTATTTTATTTCTTCTGTGCTATCTCAGAACTACTATTTGTTGAATATTTGTGTTAGACTGTTCACTTATTCTGTCTTTTAATCCTTGTTTTGTTTTTGCGGTACTGAGGATTGAACTCAGGGGCATTCTACCTCTGAGCTACACCCCCAACCCTATTTTATTTTTTATTTAAACAAGGTCTCACTAAGTTGCTGAGGGTCTCACTAAGTTGCTAAGGCTGGTCTTGAACTTGAGATCCTCCTGTCTCAGCCTCCCAAGTACTGGGATTACAGGTGTGTGCCACCATGCTCAGCTGCCTTCCTCTCTTTGAGGGGAAAGGAGTCTGAGAGAGGAAGGGGCTCACTCCACTTCTCTAGCTGGTAAGCGACAGGCCTGGGAATGCACCATGCACCAAGGGAGGGTATGGAGGGCTGGGAGCAAAGGGTTGTCTAAGACCTGAAGAGTCCATGGCAGGCAGAGACAGAGAGCCCAGCTGCCATTACCAGCAAAGAGCAAAGTTCCCAGTTGCAGGTATTAGGGGTGGGGTAGAGGTGGTCGGCATCCAATGGCTTGGGTCCTAAAGGGGCAAAAGGAGGGTCTCCATGTCCCTGGGCCAGTGGAGCCCCAGCTCAGCCTCTGGGGCCTCTATCTCCAGGCTCTTGCCCTTGCCAGTAGCAGATTTCCTAATGGCGGCATCCAGATGGCAGGGAGGCTCCGGGAAACATCGGAAGATGCTGAGCAGGCCTCCCTCCTTTCCCCTCGCCATGGCCCCATGGATCATCCGGTGCTGCCGGCCCATCTCATTGGCTCATTTGTGATTACTCATCTCTCCTCTTCTCCATCTTCCCAGCCTGTGGTTGCCATGGAAACAAAGAACAGTGATATCACCACAGGCCAGGGCTGAGGAGATGCTGCTCCTGGCCGGCACTGGTTCTGCTGTCTGCCTGACTTTATAGCCACATCTGGATGTGTCCAGGGCAAGAAGAGCAGGAAAAGGACGGGGGCTCACCCTCCTCCCAAATGTGGTGAACAGAGCAGGGCAGGGAGGATGAAGGAGGATGCTGGTACTCAGAGGGAAAGGGAAAGAACTGTACGTGCTTAGAAGGGAGGAGGAAAATCAGGTGGAAGGAAGAGGGGCTGCAGCTTAGGAGTAAGCCTGGGTGACTCGGGTCAGAGCATGGTAGTTGCAGCAAGGGTAATTGATCGGGGGCTTGTCTAAAGCACCTCAAAACTCCATGCTGCTCCATTTAGGCAGGGCCCAAGAAGCAAAAGAATTTCTAGACAGTGCCTTCAACCCCGGCTGATCCCGAAGACCTCGACTGCCTTCTTCAAGGCTGCAGCAGTTTCTAATTCTATCTCAGAAATTAGAAAATGAGAATTAGGCTAGGCGTGGTGGCACACACCTGTAATCCCAGTACTTGGGAGGCTGAGACAGGAGGATCGCAGGTTCGCGGCCAGCCTCAGCTACTTAGTGAGGTCCTCCACAACTTAGTGAGACCCAAAATATGGCTGGGGGTGTAGCTTGGAGGTAGAACGCTCCTGGGTACAATCTCCAGCACAGTAAATAAATAAATAAATAAATAAATAAATAAATAAATAAATAAATAATAGGGCTGGGGGTGTAGCTTGGAGGTAGAATGCACCTGGCTTCAATCCCCCAGTACAGAGAGAATTAGAGAAGCAAAAAGAAAACTCTGCCTTGGGTTAGCCAGCGAGGCGCAGAGCTCAGACTCTGTTTTAGGGTGTCCTGCATCATCCAAGCAGACAAAAATAAAAGCAATGGCAGCAGGAACAGCAGCAGCAAACATTTATTAAATGAGCCATGCTCAGCATTTTGTTTGTTTTATGGAGGGTACTGGGGATTGAACCCAGAGAGCCATTCTACCTCGGAGCTACAACCCCAGTCCTATTTTACTTTTTATTTATTTATTTTTTTTTTTGCGGTACCGGGGATTGAACGCAGGGGCGTTCTACCTCCGCACTACACCCCCGGCCCTATTTTTTATACTTTATTTTGAAACCGGGTCTCATGAAGTTGCGGAGGGCCTCACTAAGTAGAGAGAGAGCTATTTTACTTTTTATTTTGAAACAGGGCCTCACTAAGTTGCTGAGGGTGGCCGCGAACCTGCGATCCTCCTGTCTCAGCCTCCCAAGTACTGGGATTACAAGCGTGCGCCACCAAACTCAGCAATGCTCAGCATTTTAAATGTATGATCTCACTCGATCCCCAAAATACCTCTACTTCTAAGATGAAACAGGGACTGAGAGTGACTTAAGTAAATTGCCCAAGGCCACAGAGCTAATGCCCAGTGAAGTCAGGTTGCAACACAGATCCTTCTGCCAGCCACGGATCTCCACCACTGCAATATGACGCCCCTGTAGGGAGACAGCTCTGCTCCCTGGGTCCCTGGCCACTCAGTCCTTGAGAAAGGAGGTCCTGTTTCTAACGGCTGTGACCTTGAGCCACAAACCGTCCAAACCCCACACCCTCGGCACCTGCTCTGGCAACGGCGTCACCAGGGCTCCATGCCCAGCCCTGAGGCCTGTCCTCGTATCTTTGGCAAAAATGGGCCTCGCAGTCTTCTGGCAACTGGACAGTCCAAAGGAATCAAGACCTTGGGGGGGGGGTGAAAGGACTCTTCCTCCCTGGCCCCTTTCCCAGAACAGTCAGGGGAAGGAACTTCCACGTGGAGAGGCGGAGACCCAGGAAGGATGGCCTGCCACATTATAGGTGTGGCTGAGCTGGTGCTGACTCCCACGTGTGGAGTCTAGACGCCCTTCTTCTAGCCGTGGTCCAGTTTGTACCATTCCTCATGCCCAGGGCCCTGAGCTCCCGAACTCACTCACACCTCTCTTCCTTGGGGGAGCCTTCCCTGCACCCCCAGATCAGGATGGACCTCCTGTAGTCACCACACTAGTTGGGTGACTGTTCCTCCAGATAGCAACTTGAGCTTGTGGCTCCTTCCCCATTGTCTCTCTCCCCAGCAGGTCCCAGCACCAAACAGATGCTTTATAACTGCTAAATTAATGAGTGGGCTCCTCTGAGCTTCTGTTTGTTCACATGTAAAGGGATAATATCTCGGTCTTGGGAGGCTGAGATAGGAGGATCGCAGGTTGGAGGACAGCCTCGGCAACTTCTTTTTTTTTTTTGCAGTACTGGGGATTAAACCCAGGGGCATTCTACCTCCAAGCTACACCCCCAGCCCGATTTTTTTATTCTTTATTTTGAAACAGGGTCTCACTAAGTTGCAGAGGGCCTCACTAAGTAGCTGAGGCTGGCTGCGAACCCAGATCCTCCTGTCTCAGCCTCCCAAGTACTAGGATTACAAGCATGCACCACCACGCCCGGCTCCTCGGCAACTTCTCAGGAAGACCCTGTTTCTTTCTTGCGTTCTTTCTTTTTTGTTTGTTTTGGTACCTGGGCTTGAATCCAGGGGCATTCTACCTCCAAGCTACACCCCTAGCCCAATTTTCTTATTTGGAAACAGGGTCTCACTAGGTTACTGAGAGCTTTGCTAAGTTGCCAAGGCTGGCTTTGAACTTGCGATCCTCCTGTCTCAGCCTCCCAAGTACTGGGATTACAAGTGTGCACCACCACGCCCAGCTTGCAAGACCCTGTTTCAAAATAAAAAAAAATAAAAAGGGCTGGGGTGTAGCTTGGAGGAAGAATGCCTCTGGTTTCAATCCCCTGTACCATAAAAAGGGGAGGGGTAATAACACCTACTTTATGGTTTTTTTTTTTTTTTTTGTACTGGGGATGGAATCCAGGGGCATTCTACCTCCAAGGTACACCCACAGCCCTTTTTAAAAATTACTTTTTATTTTGAAATATGGTCTCGCAATGTTGCTGAAGGCCAGCCTGGCTAAATTGCTGCGGTTGGTGTGAAATTTGCCATCCTCCTGTCTCAGTCTCCCAAGTACTGAGATTACAGGTGTGGCCCACAGCTGGATTTTGTTTTGAAAGCACAATGTGAAAATGTACTTAAAGTCCTGAGCAGGCAACAGACACCGGACACAGGGTGAGTCTTTTTATTATTAAAAGTGTTTTGTAAATCCCAGTACTTGGGAGGCTGAGACTGGAGGATCCGGGCCAGCCTCAGCTATTTAGTGAGGCCCTCCGCAATTTAGTGAGAACCTGTTTCAAAATAAAGAATAAAAAATAGGGCTGGGGGTGTAGCCTGGAGGTAGAATGCCCCTGGGTTCAATCCCGGGTTCCGACAACAACAAAGTGTTTTGTAAACTGTAAAGTCACAACAATCTGCACAGTAGGCTCTTTAAAGGAGGTGACAAGTTCTATACCAACGCCAGCTGGCTGGAGAGCTGAGGTGAGAGGAAGGGCTGTAGGTGGGGGCTGCAGCTTTCAGGCGGGCGGGGGAGGTGGCCTAGGGCCTTGAAGAGCTTCTGGATGGACAGAATTTCAGGCGAGTGCGGGGGGAACCACCCGAGCTCAAGCTCAGAGGTCAGAAAAGCCTGGAACGCTTGCAGGGGAGGGTGGGGATCGACCGCTGGGGGAAAAGCGCCCGCAGGAGACATTCCGCTAGGAGGGGTAAGCACGTGTGGGGTGGGCGCCCGGGAAGGGTCACGCTTTGCCCAGAGCGGGGGAGGACACAGGCGGCGCCCGCGGTGCCTCTCCCCGACCCGCCACCTGGCAGCAGCAGGAGCGCGCGCTCTGCACCCCGCTAGACCATGCGCGCGCGCTCGGGGCTCCAGTTCACCTCCTGTCCATCCTGACCTTGTCCTCGCCCCTCTGAGCCTTCTTAAATGAGGACAAAGACGCCGGTGCCACAAAGGTCAACTAGAGCTTTCTTGGCGTGGGCGCCAGCCCGAGGATCAGTCTCCTTTTTCTGCCAGTCTCATCTCGCTGCGGGACAGGGGATGGGAGACGTCGGTGGCGTGCGCCCTAGCTCGCGGGCCGTGCCCCAACCGCTTCCTTCTCAGATTCCGGAGCGCCCTGAAGCCAGGGAAGGGAGCGGGTCCTGGCAGCCCGGGCGCGGACTCGGAGGCGCACACCGACGCTGACGCAGGCGAGCGGGGGCCGCGGGCTGGTCCCCTCCCCCTCGGCAGGCGGGGGATGGGCTCAGCCCCTCGGCGGGCGCTCGCCGGGGCTTCCTATTTCGGGAGCGGGGGGCGTGGGCCACGCAGCATCATGTGACGCAAGGGCTATTTAAAGCGGCAGCTCGGGCCCGGAGCCGCAGGTCTCCAGTCTCTCCACGCCTTCCCTCTCGCTGTTTCTTTCTCAGCCTCGCCCAGCCTCACCATGGTGGACGCATTCGTGGGCACCTGGAAGCTAGTCGACAGCAAGAATTTTGATGACTACATGAAGGCACTCGGTGAGCGAGCCCCAGGGCTCAGGATGCCGGCCTGGGAGGGGGCTGGCTGCGTGCATGGCCTGGCGCAGCGCTCCTGCCTGGCTGGCGCCCCGCGCGCCTGCCGCATCCATGCCTCCTGCACAAGGTTGAGAATAGCGGGATGCAGAGGTGGCGGCCTGGGCTAGGGCTCGAGGCGGGGGGACCTGTTGGGATGGGGCTCTCATGGTCTCAACCTGGCCAGAGTGATACCGAGCTAAGGGGGCAGCTGTGCCCCTGGAGATCGCGGCCGGGAGGTGCTTTCGAGGAAGAGGAAGGAGGGTTTAGGTAAAAGGAGAGCACTGGTCGAAGAAGGCAGGAAGATAGTTTGGGGAGAAAAAACGGGCGTGGATGATGTAGGTACTGGAGGAGACAATTCGGAAAGGGAATAAGATAGGGAGTGTACTGTGGTTTAAAGAAGTAGGAGAGACCTAGGAGGAGGGAGGTTGAGTGAGAAAAATCAGTGAATTGATTTGGGGACGATGTGAGATAGGGACGCTGGACAGTTAAGTTAGCAACAGCCCTTTTCATCCGCCTTGTGTTAGGGACGAGGACTGCCCCTGGGGGGTGCTCTCTCTCACCAGTCTGACCTTGACCTGCAGTGGTATGTAAACAGGACTGAATCGGTCAGCCTAGTGGTGGGGTGGGGCAAGAGGCCCCTCACCACCTGCCCCTTCCCTACGGCCCCTCAGCCATCCGTTCAGTGAGGGGGTAGGAAGCTTTGGACTTCTGGGGTGCAGCAGAGGTTCCCAGAGCAAGGTCAAGACCTGTTAAGGGTCAGGGGGGTCTTTGGAAGGTGTGGAGAGAATGGGAAAGAATAAAATTTCAAAGACTCTTAACAGGTAAGGACCTTGGAGATCCCTGTAGCATGCCTCGTTCTACAGACAAGGAAACTGGTCCAGAGAGAGTAGAAACTTCTCATAGAAATTCCAAAGCAGAGCTGATAAGAAAACCTAGTATTTCTAGATCTATAACCCAGAGCTCTTCCCAGTACCCTGTAAGTGGGAGCAGTGCTAGGAACTGCTACCCCAAAACTGACCTCAGCCTTTCCCCCGCTGATGGTATCTTTTCTCTGAAATTCCTGGCTCTATTTTCCTAATCCATCAGACTGGGACAAATGGGATAATGTTCATGGTTGAGCTAGGCTCCATGCCTTCCTCCCAAGGAAGGAGGGCTAGACTGTTGCAGATAGGCAAAGGTGTGTGTGAGTGTGTGTGTTCCCTTTCACCTCTGCTCCATCCCAGTACTTGAGAGTCTGAGACCAGAGGATCGCAGGTTCAAGGCCAGCCACGGCAATTTAGCAGGACCCTGTTTCAAAACAAAAAGAAAAGGGCTGGGGGTGTAGCTTGGAGGTAGAACCCCCTGGGTTCAACCCCCAGTATGTGTGTGTGTGTGTGTGTGTGTGTGTGTGTACACACACATTGTGTTTTACACATATGTGGCACACACACACACACACACACACACACACACACATGCATAAAACACAAAGAAAGAAAGAGTTGGGTGTGTTGGCACAGGTTTGTAATCCCAGTTCTTGGGAGGCTGAGACAGGAGGATCGCAGGTTCGAGGCCAGTCTAAGCAATTTACTGAGGCCCTGTGCAATTTAGTGAAACCCTGTTTCAAAATAAAGAAAATAGGGCTGGGGATGTAGCTCAGAGGTAGAATGGCCCTAGGTTCAATCCCCAGTACTAAAAAAAAAAAAAAAAAAAGGAAGGAAGGAAGGAAGGGAGGGAGGGAGGGAAAGAAAAGCTGGGAGCCCCAGGCAACTGTTGGGGAAACTGGATTGCCCAGATTTAGCATCTCCTCCCAAAGCAGACATTTGGGCTAAAGAACTGAGTTTCTGAACTAAGCTGCAACCTTACCATACTTGTTCCCTTATTCTGCCCCAACTTGTGCTGGAGGGCACTCCCCCCCCCCCACCTTTGTCTTCAGGCTTTTTTCTCTTTTCTTTGTGCTGGGGTTGACCCAGGGCCTGCAGCATGCTAAGCACAAGGTCTACCACCACAGGGCTACATCCCTAGCCCAGGGCATCTTCTTATATTAGGGGCTGGGATTCCATTCAGCCTGCTCTTCTCATCTTACAGATGGAAAGCCTGAGGCCCACTGAAGAAAAAAGACTGGCCTCCAGCTCTGAGTAAATAACTTTGGCTTCACTTTTTTTTTTTCTTTTTGTGATACTGGGGATTGAGCCCAGAGGCATTCTACCTCCGAGCTACACCCCTAGCGCATTTTTTAAAACTTTTTTTAAACAGGGACTCACTAGGTTGCTGAGTTTCACTAAATTGCTGAGGCTGTCCTCAAACCTGCATCCTCCTAGGTACTAGGATTACAGGCATGTGCCACACCTGGCTTGACTTCACTTCTAAATAGAACACATATCCTACTGAATCTCCTAAACTCTGTGTGTGTGTGTGTGTGTGTGTGTGTGTGTGTGTGTGTGTTTCTGGGGATTGAACCCTGTCTCTGAGCTACATGCCCAGCCCTTTTTATTTTGAGAGAGGGTCTAAATTGAGAGTCTTGCTACGTTGCTTAGGCTGGCCTCGAACCTGTGATCTTCCTGTCTTAGCCTCCGAAGTGCTGGGATTACCAGTGTGTACCACCACACCTGGCTGATTCTCCTAAATTCTTTCAGCAGTTTTCTTGGCTTTTTTTTTTTTTTTGCAGTACTGGGGGTTGAACCCAGGGACATTCTACCTCCGTGCTACACCCCCGGCCCTATTTTTTATACTTTATTTTGAAACCAGGTCTCATGAAGTTGTGGAGGGCCTCACTAAGTAGCTGAGGCTGGCCACGAACCCGGATCCTCCGGTCTCCACCTTCCAAGTACTGGGATTACAAGCGTGTGCCACCACGCCTGGCAGTTTTCTTGGCTTCTTCACTCATCTCAGTGGTTTCCTTCCTTAAACACTCCACACCTGGGCAGGTCCTGAGCAAACAGAACTCCTGGTTCAGTGACAAGGCCCTGCTCTGCACTGGGGAGTGTGACCAGCCAGACTCATTGATACCAAGGGGCAAAGCCACATCCCTTCTTGGCCAGGTAGGGTAGGCTGGCATCTGCACAGCTGCAGAGGCAGGCCCTGCCCCTCTTGCTACACACCAAGGGTTCTCAGTGGGCAGAGAGGCCCAGCCTAGTACCAGTGACCACAGGCACAACTGGTGGCCTCAGTGCCTGGATTGAGTATGTGCTGGGCAGCACAGCACAGTGGGAACAGTGAACATTTGGAGACTCTAGGACAACCACTTACCTTTGACTTTGGATAAGACACCACACTCTCTGAGGCTCATTTGTAAATTGGGAATAATAAAGGTTACCCTTAAGGCGGTTTTGAGCATGAAGTAAAACAACCCACGTAGAACATACGCAGTGCGCCTTGCTTCCAGCAAGCACTGTGCAGCCAGGCACATTTGGGGACCTGACACACCATCTCACACACGAGGCTGCCTCCTGCCTCACCTCTCTTTGGAGGACAGCTCAGTGTAGGCTGCTGGGGGCAGAGCAACAGGGCAGCCATGATGGGAAGTTGGTAGAAAAAGGACAGATTCCAGGAAGATAGAACCTGATGGGATGAAGGCTTGATCTAGGAGTTCTGTGTCCTTCAGTTGCTTATAGGACACTCAGGACTCTGCCCAGCACCCAGGGAAGCCATGTGTGGGTTAGGAGAGTCCCCATAGGCCTTCGACTAGGAGTCAAGAGACTTGGGTTTGAGTCTTAACTCATTGTTGCTACTTCAAGCCTTTCCTGAATCTGTACAACAGGACAAGTTCTGCCTTTGTCCCTACCTCCTAAATAAGAAAAGGCTTTGAACTGGCTGTGGTGCCACAGATGGGGAAGAGGAGCGCTAATGCTTCAGGCTTCAGGGTAAGAATTTCCAGAGGTGGAACATTCCTGTTCCCATAGCTTTGGAAGCTGAAGTCCATCTCACCTGAGCTTGAGCTACTCAGGTGCAGCCTGGTGCTCCACCTTGGGAGGTGGTATGGCTGTGTAGCCAGGTGAGCTCTGGAGTCAGTTTCATAGCTTCAATCTCAGATTTGTGACCAAGCTTAAACTCCATCTCAGTATTTATGCCTACAAAGTGGAGATAACATTATCAGTCCTTCAAGGGGACAGGAAGGACTGAAGTATAGTATTTAGCTAGCACACAGAAAGTACTTGATTAAGCTGGGTGTGGTGGCGCATGCCTGTAATCCCAGTACCTGGGAGTCTGAGACTGGAGGATCGCAGGTTCTAGGATAGCCTCAGCAACTTAGTGAGACCCTGTTTCAAAATAAAAACAGAAAGGGGTGTAGCCTGAAGGCAGAATGTCCCTGGGTTCAATCTCCAGTACCAAAAAAAAAAAAAGAAAAGGATGTTCGATTACCTTGATCTGCCTTGATTACACTGTTCTACTCTCAGCTCTATTACCGACTTGCTAGGGCATGCCTGTTCCTTACATTTCTCATCTGTCTAATGGGATCAAGTCTGTTTGCCACTCAGAACTAAAGGGAAGATTAAATAAATTAAAAAATGGCCGGGCCAACTGGTGCACACACCTGTAATCCTAGTACTTGGGAGGCTGAAACAGGAAGATTGCAGGTTCAAGGCCAGCCTTGGCAACTTAGCAAGACCCTGTTTCAAAATAAAAGTAAAATATAGGTCTGGGGGTGTCACGTGGAGTTAGAGTGTCCCTCAGTTCAATCCCTAGCACCAAAAAAAAAAAAAGAAAAGAAAAACAAAAGGCTCTAAAGCTCTAGTCCTCTTCCCTCTTCCCCAACCCTGCCCTAGGCGTTATTCCTTGAGCTTGTACACTGCCTCTCTGCTCTAGCTCATATACACATAACCTTCTCCCTGGCTCTCAGGTGTGGGCTTTGCTACCAGGCAGGTGGCCAGCATGACCAAGCCTACCACAATCATCGAAAAGAATGGGGACACCATCATTTTAAAGACACAGAGCACCTTCAAGAACACGGAGATCAGCTTTCAGCTGGGGGTGGAGTTCGATGAGACAACAGCGGATGACAGGAAGGTCAAGGTGAGTCAGGAAAGAGGGCAGGGGAATGAAGGGTGCTGAGATCCTAAAGGGACAGGGGCTGGAGTCTTGGTTCCTTGTCACTGTACCCCGGGGAGGCAGGCTATTATGGGGGACTTAAGTGAAACAGGTTCATAAAGCCTGCTCAGTGCTGGAATGTCCCGGGGGCAGTTAGTTCTGTCCTCTTCTTCCCTCCCTTCTTGGGGAGCACCTACGAGCTGCCTCTGGAAGTGGGCAGCGCAGAGCCAGGACCTTCTGACCCGTGTCTGCTCCAGCTCCAGCTGGGTGACCTTGTGCAGGGTACGCAGTGGCTCTGGGTTTCTTTCTGCTTCCATAGATGGAGGAGTTAAGTGGCCACGGCTGTGACCTGAAGTGACTTAGGAATGATGCCCAGAAGCCAGGGCCCTCCACCGAGGTCATCCAGACCTCCAGCAGCAAGGGAGGCAGCTGGGAACAAAGGGCTAAGACCTACTCATATGCTTCCTCTTCTGCAGCCTGCCACTCCCAGGCCTGGCCAGTGACCCTGACAAATTCTTACCAGGGTTACCAACTGACAGGCAGGAAGAGCTGTGTTGAAACGGGCATTCACATTGTCGCAGGTGTTTGCAGTGTCTGCCCAAGTCTTAACCCCCGCCCCCAGGGTGGGGATAGAGAGCACCTACCCCCCAGTTGGGGCTCTGTCACCCATGGTGGTTCTGTCTTGGATGCTTGCCTCAGGCCTCCCGGCGCTGGACCAGGCATGGGGAGAAATAAGGGGCTCTGACTTCTACAGGGTGTTTCTACAGCAGTACCTTACCACAACCCTAAAATTCAACTCTTCAGCTATTTCCTCTTCCTTACAGCTGCCCCCAGGAAGAACAGTGTAGGCCTCCTTGCAAAGAGGAGCTGAAGTCCAGCCCAGGGCCATACAGCAGGCTTAGCCGCAGAGCAGGGATGGTGCCCAAAGATGGTAGTTTACCTTGATGAAGGTGGCTATCCAACCACTTGCCCATACCTCCTTGAATTTACCACCTTTTTTATTTTTTGTGATACCAGGGATTGATTTTTTTAATTTTTATTTTATTTTTCCTAATTTTTATTATTATTTTAATAATTATTTTATTTTTTTTACTACTAAGTACTAGGGATTGAACTCAGGGGCATTCTACCTTCAAGCTACACCCCCAACCCTATTTTTATTTTTAAACAGGGTCTCACTAGTTTGATGAGTCTCAACCCAGGGGCATTCTACCTCTGAGCTACACCCCTAGCCCTATTTTATTCTTTATTTTGAAACAGGGTCTCACTAGGTTGCGGAAGGCCTCCTAAGCTGCTGAGGCTGGCCGTGAACCTGCGATCCTCCTGTCTCAGCTTCCCAAGTACCAGGATTACAGGCATGAGCCACCATGCACGGCAAATTTGCCACTTTCTTAAGGGGCAAGAATCCCAGTCAAACACAACAGTAGTCCTCTAGGATGTCAAGGCCAAAAATAATCTCTGCGTGGACAAAAAACAAAACTAGGGGAATGAGAACGAAAAGTAAGGTGGGATATGGACAGCTCACCAAGATATAAGTGACCCAAATATATAAACACAACCTTGCCAGTCTCCCACTGAACCTTGCTCAGTCAAGGTTCCTTAGTCTGGCCTATAAGCTCTCAAATTCCTAGAGAAGAGAGACCTGGGAGAGCTGCCAAATGAGAACCAGCTGATGCAGGCTGGCAGCACCCATTGGACTAAGTGGGCATTCCAGCCAGGGCTGAGGAACACTCCAAGGACACCCAGTCCTAGGACCTTGCAGTTGCTGCCCTCTTGTCAGCTGAGGGGGTCATGTGATGTGGACTGAGGAGAGGGAGGGAAGTCCAATTTTCTATACTTCCCATCTCTGAGGGTTTTTTTAGACACTATGTGTGGTGACCACAAACTAGAACTAGAACTAGACTCCTGCTCAGCCAGTCTTTCTCAGGCATATATATGGACAGGTACATACCCCTGCATCACAGGGGAACTGGGGCTGCAGGTGTCACCTAGAATACAGGGTAAGTGCTATCTATGTTGAGGAATTGAACCTAGGGCCTTACACACGCTAAGCATATGCTCTACCACTGAGCTACAGCCCCAGCCTAAGTGCCCATATTGGAGGTTTGTGTCACCTCTGAACTGGGCTGTCTGGCTCCACCATACTGCCTGCTTCTCCCTACTCAGTTCCTGAAGGCCCCTCCACCTGCCAGGCAGCCATGAAGCAGAGGCTGGAGGTAAACAGGACATCCTGTGGGGATAGGTTGGAGGTGGGCTGCCAGAGCTGGGATCCTAGCACCGTCACTAGTTTGTGTCCTCTGTGGCCCCAGTGTCCTAACCCCATCCTGGCTCCGATCACTGCTCAGGCCTCTACCTTCTCTCCACAGTCCACTGTGACGCTGGATGGAGGAAAACTTGTCCACGTGCAGAAATGGAATGGGCAAGAGACAACACTTGTGCGGGAGCTAAGTGATGGGAAACTCATTCTGGTAAGATGGGCAAGCTTGGACCCTCGCCTAATTGGTTACTACTACTGTCCCTTTGGCCAAGCCTGATTTAAAATGCCGTCCTCCCTGGGAGCCATAGAAGCTGCAATAAGAGAGGCAGAGGCAGGGCCATGGCTTTGCACTCACACAGGTGTGGGCTCGAATCTGTTTATAGGCTGTGTGACTTTGGACAAGTCACCTTCTCCAACTGCAACTGTAAAGTGGGCATTAATGACACCAGCCTTTTAAAGAAGTCTGAGATTGTGCATAGCAGAACGCATCACTGAGGAGGAAACAGCAGGTGCTCCATAGCCTGTTCCTTCCACCTTGCCCCCCAAGTAGAAAGCAGGGCCAATCTGACCCCCGGCTCTCCAGGAGAGGCTCCCTCTTCCCATCACAGTACTCCTTCCTTCTCTCTGGGACTTGCACTGTCACATGCAGGGGCAGGCTGGGGCCTGGTGGGGGCACTGACAGCAGCACAGTCCTTTCTTCCCCATGCCAATCACACCTACTCAGTGCTTTCTATATCTGGACTCCTGCCTCTTCCTGGGTGGGAAGTAACACAACCTGGCTGGCAGATCTGCTCAGGGATAGGCCCAGGGACTGCACTTGCAGAATGTGGTCGGAACTCCCAGGGGCACAGACTGCAGCAGCTCCTGGTCTCTGCCTAACTGTGGGGCTTCAGGTCTCTCCTCAGCATCTTCACTGCAGACCTTCCTGCGTCAACATAACCAGCCTGCTGCATTTTTGCACTCACATGGGGCTGGGGTTCCCACAGAGTGAGGAATGAGGTGCCTCGCTTTGGCGGGGATGTAATATGTAGGACCAAGTACTAGGCAGTCAGTATGGCAAAGCCATGGGCTTGACTCTACAATGCCAGACTGGACAGTGGGGTTTCAGGGATCTGGCCCTGGCATTGCCCCAAGTTAGGGAAAGAATGGAGAGTAGGTAGCTCAGCATTTGTTTCTCAAGAGTACCTGGACATTTTTATTCATCTGTTTGTCTACTGTGCCAGGCACCATCTCAGACACTAAGGATAAAAGAAGCTGAAAGGTGTGCAGGAAGGAGAGAGATTCTAGGATCTTGACCCAATTATTTCTTTTAAGGCTCCATTTTCCAAAATCTCTAAAATAGGAATTACAGTGCCTATCTTAAAGATATCAGAAAAAAATGTGTATGTGAAATGCCTGGCGAGTAGTAGGTACTCAAGTGACGACCCTCAGGATGAGGGAGTGGCGCGCACTCCCGGCCCTCTTGCTCGCGCTGACTCTGCTTTCCTTTCAGACGCTCACCCTCGGCAGCGTGGTCAGCACTCGCACTTACGAGAAGGAGGCGTGACCTGCCGGCGTCAGGACTGCTCCTCTGCCAGCTGGCTGCCCTGGACTCAGCACCACATTGCCTCACTTTTTTTCGTCTGGCATTTTGTATAAATCCACTTTTTGGATCCAGTTCCAGTTCCCGTTGTGTATGTGGTTTGTTTGTTGTTTTTTAGAAACTGTATCCAAAGGGTGCTCTGAGGCCAATAAAGCAGAGCGAAGGCCACCCGTTGCCTTTTTGCTTTTGGTGACATGACTCTGGAGTCTCAGTTTCCCCCATGTCAGCTGGCAGAAATGACCACCTGAAGGTCACTCAGGAAGAAGCACTGGATGAGACGCGGAGACAGCCAGCCTCCGAGGCTGCTAGTTAGCTGGCCTTACACATTCAGCAATGAGACAGCTGCACCTACACCTCGCCTTGCCACCGCCTCTCCCAGGGTCAAATGACACAGTAGAGTCAGTGGTGGAACTCCCCCAGGCTTGGCCACTGAACTTTCACCTCGGCCCATCCTGCACTGAGTACTTTGGGTCCGGCTGCTGGCAGAATGCTGTGGTCTCTCCAGAGCACAGGATCCAGGCCTGTGCTGTTGTGGGGGAAGATGACCAATGGCCAGCATGTCTGCTAAGCTCCTACCAATGCACTGGGCTAGTACTCAACTTTATAAATTCTTACTGGTTCTCTAATTTACTCAGGGAAAGAGGTCATCTGATCATTACAGAGGGAGGGCTTATAAGTGATCTCCCAAGAAAGCTATGACCTACTAGTGCCCCCAGCTCTGTACCTCAGCTGGGCTTGTCTCCAAGGTCTAAGATAACATATTGTTTTTCTGTCAGCTAATGCAGGCTCAGTGACTTTAATTCTGTAAGCTACCCAGGAATTAGGTAGGCTTATAGGAATAAGAACTTTCAGTAAGTTTAAAACCAAACACACTTCCATTTAGTGCCAGGAATTTTAAGCAGAGACCTGAAGTGGAACCGGTGGACTCACAGTAATAAATAGAAAGTAGAGCAATGATCTTGGCGTCAGGTGTCTGGTTCAGTGGTCTGTTGGAATG
>PVJS01046222.1:0-15911 GCA_004027185.1 Glis glis | reverse complement strand
TTTTTTTTTTTTTTTTTTTTTTTTTTTTTTTGCGGTACCGGGATTGAATCCAAGGGCATTCTACCTCCGAGCTACACCCCCGGCCCTATTTTTTATCCTTTATTTTGAAACCGGGTCTCATGAAGTTGCAGAGGGCCTCACTAAGTAGCTGAGGCTGGCCGTGAACCCAGATCCTCGGGTCTCAGCCTCCCAAGTACTGGGATTACAAGCGTGTGCCACCACGCCCGGCTCTCATTTTTTATTTTGAGACAAGGTCTCCCCGTGTTGCCCAGGCTGGCCTTGAACTTGGGATCTTCCTGCCTCAGCCTCTCAAGTAGGTAGGATTACAGGCATGTGCCACCACACCCAACCTTGGTGCATTGTGTCTATAATTAATTATAATTTAATTATATTTTTCTGTAGTTTGAAAAGCTAATTGAATAAAAGTTCAGTCGCCATTGGCCCTGTGAGCAATGAATTGATTTATTAAGTATTTATTCTGTATGCCAATGATGGCAGTTAGTATGGTATGTTGGATGCCACACCCTCTTCAGTGCCAATGGCAGACATAATATATTGTCTGTAGCAGTGTCTGGTTAAGTATTAGTCCAAATCCTCCTTAGTATTGTACCTGACAGCTAATACAAATTCAAATTCATTTGCCATTCCTTTTTCATTTCTGTTAGCCACGCTTACAGAGATGTCTTTATGTTACTCTAATGATAAAACTGACTCATTATATGTATGCTGGTATATCTTATATTTTGTAACAACTTCCTGGTTTATATTAAAGGGGAATAAACATAAGCTATGTTGAAAAGTTTCTGGTGGTGAGGCATCTGGTAGCAGGTTTAGTAAAGCTTCTTTCCAGTAGATTTCTAACAGATATTTCCATCACTTAGTAATGTACCAAGTTTATTTTCATTTGAAACATAAATTTTAGAGGCCCCAAGACAAAGAGCAGATTAATAGTTTCCTTGCCAGCTGGGCACAGTGGCGCACACCTGTAGTCCCAGTACTTGGAAGGCTGAGACAGGAGGACAGCCTCAGCAATGTAGCGAGACTTTCAAACTCTTAGTAACCTAGCAATATCCTGTTTCAAAACAAAAAATAAAAAGGGCTGTGGGTGTAGCTTGGAGGTCAAAAGAACCTATTTTCAATCCCCAGTAACACACAAAAAAGAAAAAAATACATATATAATGTTCATTAAACAAAGTCACTGCCTGAATTTTGGTATTAAAAATAACCAAATAATAATTTGCTGTATATTTTGTTATACCATGAAGTTTGGATTTCCTTTATGTGACAGAATTATCTCTCTTGATACTTAAAAAATTTTAGTTCTTTCTTTTTGGTGGATAAATTTCCTAAAAATGGCAGTTTTATCAGTAAATATTTTTCAAGCGAAACAAAATTTACTTAGCATTTTTTTTTTCATCCACTTCAGGCTGTTTTTAAAAACTAGAGAGATTGCTGAGCATGGTGGCACATGCCTGTGATCCCAGTACTTGGGAGGATGATCACAGTACTTGGAGGAGGATCACAGGTTGGAGGCCAGACTCAGCAATTTAGGGAGACCCTTAGCAACTTAGCGAGGCACTGTTTCTAAATAAAAATAAAAAAGGTTGGGAGTATAGCTTGTAGATAGGATGTTCCTGGGTTCAATTCCCAGTTACTCCCCCCCCAAAAAAAAAAACTAGACAGCTTTATTGTGTTCCCACTAAGCATTTTAGTCATAATCTTTTCATTGGTATTTCTTCTTGTTTCTATGCTTTAGAAAGTCCCTATGTAGCCGGGTGTGGTGGCACACGCTTGTAATCCCAGTACTTGGGAGACTGAGACAGGAGGATCGCAGGTTCGCGGCCAGCCTCAGTTACTTAGTGAGGCCCTCCTCAATTTAGTGAGATCCTGTTTCAAAATAATAAAAAATAGGGCTGGGTTGTAGCTTGGAGGTAGAATGCCCGGGTTCAATCCTCAGTACCGCAAAAGAAAAGAAAAGAAAGTCCCTACATAAAGCTGGGCATGGTGGCGTACACTTGTAATCCCAGTACTTAGGAGGCTGAGACAGGAGGATCGCAGGTTCATGGCCAGCCTCAGCTACTTAGTGAGGTCCTCCACAACTTAGTGAGACCCTGTTTCAAAATAAAGAATAAAATAGGTCTGGGGTATAGCTCGGAGGTAGAATGCCCCTGGGTTCCATCCCCAGTGCCAATCAATCAATCAATCAATTAATCAATAAAATCCCTACATAATTTATCCTAGTGTTTTTCTCCACTTAATTATGTACAGACTTAATCTGCTTTTAGCAATCTCTAAGAAGAGATCTTTTGTTAATTTTCCATTTCAGTAGACTTACTTTTATAGCCCTCAGATCTAAATTAACAAATTGAGCATGAGCAGTCATTCATATCTGTAAGAGCTCACACATGAACTTCCCATTCATCTTTTTTTATTTTTTTAGGGGATGGATATTTTGGTGGATTCTTAGTTTAACACTTGTATTCCCTAATATGGCATCTAAGAAGAAACATAGAAACATATTATTGTCAAAGACATTAGTTTTCTTGAAGAGAAAAAAAATCCATTTTACTTTTAATTTTTTTATAAAAGAGGAAGGCATTATTGTAAATATCTTTATTCTTTACCATGTATACTCTAGATTAAAATTAAATTAGGTATAGATTTTGGAACATGTGAGTTCTTATTCTTATTGTGTGTACTCCATTCCGTGTGTGTGCGTGTGTGTGTGCGTGTGTGTGTGTGTGTGTGTGTGAGAGAGAGACAGGATTGAACCCAGAGGCATTCTACCTTGGAGCTACACCCCCAGCCCTATTTTATTTTAATTTTATTTTATGGTATTGGGTATTGAACCAGTGGCATTCTACCCCAAACACTTTTTATATTTTGATTTGCTACAGGGTCTCGCTAGGTTGCTTTAGAGTGTTGCTAAGTTGCTGAGGCTGGTCTTGAGAACATGTGGTCCTCCTGTCTGTTTCCCAAGTACTGGGATTACAGGTGTGCACCACCATACCCGGCTATTTTTTATTTTGAAACAGGGTCTTACTAAGTTGCTGAGGGTCTCACTAAATTGCTGAGGCTGGTCTTGAACTTGTGGCACTCCTGTTTCAGCCTCCCAAGTATTGGGATTACAGGGCATGCACCACCATACCCAGCTGCTGCCTTTCCTGTTCTTTAAGCTGTTTTCCGGGCTTTTGCATAAGAGAGAGGTGTTGCTGGCTTTTCTATTTTTAGAATCTTTTAAATTACTTTTTATACTTTCATTGGTGTCATGTAATTATACATCATAGTGAGATTCAAAGTGATAAAAACATACATGCACACATCACTCAGTGTATTTCCTTCCAAATATCCTTTCTTCTACTTCCCCCTTCCTTCTTCCCCATAGAGGTTTTTTGTTTTTTGTTTTTGCGGTACTGGGGATGGAACCCAGGGGTATTCTACCTCTGAACTACACCCCCAACCCTATTTTCTTTCTTATTTATTTGAAACAGGGTCTCACTAAGTTGCGGAGGGCCTCACTAAGTAGCTGAAGCTGGCCGTGAACCTGCCATCCTCCTGCCTCAGCCACCCAAGTGCTGGGATTATAAGCGTGCGCCAACCAGCCTCCCCATACATGTTACTGAGATTGGTGGTGAAATCTTCTTGTATGGACATAACTGTTCCCTTCCTCAACCCTCTATTTTCCTCTCAGTACCTCCCTTCCTCAGCACCCTCAGCTATTCTACTGGGCTCTTTCATTTAACTGAAGTCCCTTTTGCTTCCTGTTTTCATTCTAGCTTCCACATATGAGAGAAAACATGCAACTCTTGACTTTCTGAGACCTGCTGATCTCACTTAGCATATCCATTTTCCTACAAATGACATAATTTTGTTCTTTATGACTGAGTAAAATTCTATTGTGTGTGTATATCACCTTTCTATTTTTCATTCATCTGTTGACAGACACCCACGTTGGTTCCATAATCTGGCTATTGTGAATTGTGCTGCTATAAACATGGGTATGCTTGTATCGCTATAGTATTCTAACTTTAGTTCTTTCAGAAAGATATTGAGGAATGGCATGTCTGGGTCATATGGTTGTTCTGTTCCTCATCTTTTGAGGAACCTCCATATTGATCTACATAGTGGTTGTACTAATTTACAATCCCACCAACAGTGTCTACGAGTTCCTATTTCCCCATGTCCTCACCAGCATTTATTGTTGTTTGTATTCTTTTTTTTTGGTACTGGGGATTGAACTCAGAGGTGTTTTACCTCCGATCTACACCCCTAGCCCTTTTAAAATATATTTTATTTATTTATTTATTTTTTGGTGGTATTGGGGATTGAACGCAGGGGCGTTCTACCTCCGCACTACGCCCCCGGCCCTATTTTTTATACTTTATTTTGAAACCAGGTCTCACGAAGTTGTGGAGGGCCTCACTAAGGAGAGAGAGAGAGAGAGAGCGAGAGAGAGAGAGAGAGAGAGAGCTGAGGCTGACCACGAACCCAGCCTCAGCTGGTCTCTGCCTCCCAAAGTACTGGGATTACAAGCGTGCGCCACCACGCCCAGCTTTAAAATATATTTTATTTTGAAATGAGGTCTTACTAGGTTGCTGAGGGCCTCGATAAATTGCTGAGGCTGGTCTCAAAATTGTGATCCTCATGTCTCAGCATCCCAAAAACTGGGATTACAGGCATGCATCACCATACCTGGCTTGTTGTTTGTATTCTTGGTTATTGCCATTCTAATTGGAGAATCTCGTTTTATCAGTCATCCTGCTGGTGATTAGAACTTTTCCTGAGGTATCTGAGATACAAAAGATAGCTAAGCCCAAGGTTTGAATTGGAGCCAAACAAATACTTCAAAAAATATAGAAGTATTGCATGAGAAATATACTGTAACTAATTAACATCTGTTACACACAATGATAAGCCTTTGTATAAAATTTTGGTAAAACTTCTTATTTCAGTCATAGCAACATTTATCATGTTTTCCTTTAAAACTCATGTTGGCGGTTTGGGGATATAGCACAGTGGTAGAGTGCTTGCCTATCATTCACAAGGCCCTAGGTTCAATACCCTGCACCACAAATAAAGCAAAATTAAAATACTACCCTCATGTTAGAGTTTTTTCATTATTAGAAAATTTTAATAAAAGGATTTGCTTACATCACAGGAAAAAAGTAAAAAACTACTCTGTTGAAACTAATTTTGTTTAAATTTTATTGATGTTAAGGTACTTCACAGAATGATGATGGCTCTAGATCCAAGGATGAAACAAGGTAAGAGCACACTGATTGGTAGACACTGAATACAGAGCATAGTAGGGAGAATTAATAGAGCTATATATCAGGTTCATCCTGATATAAATGAATGCTTGTCAAAAAGACCTCAATACTCAAAGGGAAATATTTGTGAAAGATTGAAGATTCGTAGTTTGTCTGACTGCAGCTATATGATGTAGGCCAAAGACAACTAAAGTGCTGATACTTGCTTCAGCTCAAGGAAAATGAATATATTGGCACCTTTGAAAGACACAGAGTTCTCAATCT
The DNA here is from genome assembly GCA_004027185.1 of Glis glis. Taxonomy (NCBI): domain Eukaryota; kingdom Metazoa; phylum Chordata; class Mammalia; order Rodentia; family Gliridae; genus Glis; species Glis glis. The sequence continues at coordinate 10,377 of PVJS01046222.1, read as the reverse complement.
AGAGGGTATCATTTGTTCACTAGGCGTATGAAACCATTTGTACTCTGGACATTTATAAATTTCTCCCAAGGGCACTGCTAGAGCCCCAGCTTCATGCCATTGATTGATTGATTGTGGTCCTGGGGATTGATTCCAGAGGCATTCTACCTCCGAGCTATACCCCCAGTCCTTTTCATTTTTTATTTTTTAAACAGGGTCTTGCTAGGTTGCTAAGAATCTCGCTAAGTTGCTGAGGCTGGTCTTGAACCTGTGGTCCTCCTATCTCAGTCTCCCAAGTACTGGAATTATAGGCATGCACTACCATGCCCTATTATTTATTTTGTGGTACTAGGGATTGAACCCAGGGGTATTCTACCTCTGAACTATACCCACAGCCATATTTCTTATTTTTTATTTTTTTATTTTGAAACAGGGTCTCACTAAGTTGCTGAAGGCCTTGCTAAGATGCTGAGGGTGGCCTAGAACCTATGATCCTCCTGTCTCAGCCTCCCAAGTACTGGAATTACAGGTGTGCACTACCATGCCAGGCCCATGCCATTTATTTAGTCAGTGCTTTATATCTTCCCAAGTAAATCACTGTGTAAATAATTTGGGGGAACAATATCTCCTAGGTTTCTGGGTTTGCCTTACAGATCTCTGAGTGTATCTTTTGTGTTAAGCATAATTCTTGTGCATTGGCTTCTGTTCCAGAGTACCTTACCTCTGAGATAATGGGGATTGAAAGCATTTTGTAAACTGTCAGATGTGGTTTAAATGTTGTTACTGTTAAAAGGAAAATTCCATAGACCAATTAAATTTAGTAGAGTTTGGGTAAAGCAAAACAAAAACAGTTTGTGAATTAGGTAGCTTCTAGAACCAAAGTAGGTTCTGAGAACACTAGCCAACAATGTGATGGACAGCATGTATAGGAAAACTGAAGCAAGACATAGACAAAAACGATTAAATTGGCTATAGCCTGGGCAGTCAACCAGTCTCTTTTTTTTTTTTTTTGCGGTACCGGGGATTGAACGCAGAGGCGTTCTACCTCCGCGCTACGCCCCCGGCCCTATTTTTTATGCTTTATTTTGAAACCAGGTCTCACGAGGTTTTGGAGGGCCTCACTAAGGAGAGAGAGAGAGAGACAGAGAGAGACAGAGTGAGAGCTGAGGCTGGCCACGAACCCGGATCCTCCGGTCTCTGCCTCCCAAAGTACTGGGATTACAAGCGTGCGCCACCACACCCGGCTCAACCAGTCTCTTGGTTACAGCATAACTAGTTATTTGTTTATATCCTGCTTACTTAATGGATTAGGATATAAGGGCCTTCTACAATAGACATAGCTCAGTTACTGTAATTAAGCTCAGTATTGGTTTGTTCTGTTGGGTTCAATGCAGGTGCCTCATTCAAGTCCATGGCCTCCTACAAAATGTTATTTAACACTAAACAACATGACTTCCTTTTCCCCTTTGCAGTTCTTGGAAGATCTCATAACTGGCAGAGCAGCATACCTTGTATTCACTAAGGAAAGGTTTTACACCCCCTCCTGTGGGCGTTATCTTTTAGGAAGTTTAAACAGTCCTAGGTTATTTTACCTTTTTATTCTAGTGCAAGCACTGTATGTATCATGAATTAATCTTGTCAGTCTGCTTTCCCTATAGTATGTCTGGATGTTTTATATTTCTCAGTGTTGTCTTCTGTCATTTTTCATGAAATACCAAGATGATGGGTGTCTGGTGTTCAAGATTTTGTTGTTAGCTGGGCGCAGTGGCACCCACCTGTAATGGCAGTACTTGGGAGGCTGAGACAGGAGGATTGCGGGTTCAAGGCCAGCCTTAACAGTTTAGTGAGACCCTATTTCAAAATTAGAAGGGGGGGCTGGAGGTGTAGCCCAGAGGTAGAATGCTCTTAGATTCCATATCCAGCACCAAAACAAACAAAAGCATTGTAGAACATGCATTACAGGGGACACTGTGTTGCCCCTCTCTGGAATCAGTTGGGTTGCATTTTGTTCAGGCTGGCTCCGAAGGCCCAGGTGTAAGGGTTTTTACTGTGTACTGGTTTGCAGGTAGTAGAATCAGACCCTTAGCTGAGGCATCGCCACACTGGGTACTTATGCTCTTGTTTCTAATTCATGACAGTAATGGTGAAGTTATCTGTTCTTATAATAAGTAGTACCTTTTCTTTCTTTCTTTTGCAGTACTGGGGATTGAACCCAGGGTCATTTTACCTCTGAGCTACACCCCCAGCCCTATTTTTATTCTTTATTTTGAAACAGGGTCTCACTAAGTTGTGGAGGGCCTCACTATGTAGCTGAGGCTGACTGCGAACCTGTGATCCTCCGGTCTCAGCCTCCTAAGTACTGGGATTACAAGCGTGCGCCACTACACCCAGCGAGTAGTACCTTTTCTAAGGCATTAGGATTTTAGGAACTTGACTTTTTTCCTACTTATACAGCACCATCTGAAGCCACTGAAATCTGAACCAGCATACCTAATAATTTTGTATGGTCTCAAGTATTTCTGTGCCTTTAGATAGCCTCTCACTCTTATGTCTGAATGACCTCCGGGGGTTATATATCACTTTACCTACGGGCTTGTGTGTGTGTGTGTGTGTGTGTGTGTGTGTGTGTGCACGCGTGCGCACACACGCACGCACATGTGTTTTACTGGGGATTAAACCCAGAGGCATTCTACCTCTGAGCTACACTCCAAGCCCTTTTTATTTATTTTTTTGTTTGGAAACAGAGTTTTGCTAGGTTGCTGAAATCCTTCCTATCCTCCTGTCTTAGCCTCCCAAGTACTGGGATTACAGGCATGCGCCACTATGCCCAGTTTCTCCAAGGGCTCTTTATAAGAGCCCTTGATAAGGCTGGCCTGAAATTAGGAAACTTCTAAGCTTCTAAATGTTAAATTTTGGTCTTCTGCTTTTTTTCCCCTTAAATTCAAAGAGCATTTGTTCTTTTTCCCTTCCCCTTTCTTCTTTCCTGCCTTATTACCCAGAGTGAACACAAATGGGTCAGATGAGCCTGAGGATGCAGGGTCTGGTGAAAATAGAAGGGTAAATGGGAATAACTCCCCATCACTCTCAAATGGCGGCTTTAAACCTTCTAGACCTCCAAGGCCTTCACGCCCACCTCCACCCACCCCACGTAGACCAGGTATGTATTCCAACCCTCAATGCTGTTTTGTAAATAATGTTCTAATTGGGAATTGATCCTCAGGTAAGTGGTAGGAGATCCTTTTAGGTCAGTTTTCTCTCTCTGTTTTTAAATTTAAGATTTTGGCCCAGAATGATCTTTGTATAGGTAACCTAGAAGTACCCTTTTTTTGGGGGGGGGGGCGGTTCCAGGGGTTGAACCCAGGAAATTCTACCTCCAAGCTACAACCACAGCCCTTTTTATTTTTTATTTTGAAACAGGGTCTCACTAAGTTACTGAGGGGCTCACTAAGTTGCTGAGACTGACCTCGAACCTGTAATCCTCCTGGCTCAGCTTCCCAAGTGTGGGCCACTCCACTTGGCTAGTCCAAGTCTTTTTGTGTTTTTTTTCCTCTGTGTGTGTGTGTGTGTGTGGTACTGAGGAGTTGAACACAGGGACATTTTACCTCTGAGCTACATCCCCACCCCTCTTCATTGATTTACTTATTTTTTATTGGTTTTGGTACTCGAAATTGAACCCATGGGCATTTCACCTCTGAGCTACACCCCCAGACCTATTTTTTATTTTGAAACAAGGTCTCGCTAAATTTCTGAGTCTTGCTAAATTGCCGAGGCTGTCCTCAAACCTGTGATCCTCCGGTCTCAGCTTCCCAAGTACTGGGGTTATTTACATGTGCCACCAAGCCCAGCTTATTCCAAGTCTTTAAGACCTCTTTGTTATTCTTCTAAGAATTGTTTTGTCAACAAGTATTTCCTGAAGATGTATTAAGTGTTCAATAACTGTTTGTAAACATATTATTGCTTATTAGTTGGATTAGCCATATTACAACCAACATCAAAAATTGATCTGTGATCTACAGGGTTTCGTAGAAAAGACAGTTCTATTAACCATGTGAAGGGATCTGAAAAATTACTAAATGAATTTATAATACCAAGGAATATTAATGCATTTTTATTCTAAAGGTTTTTATTGAGCCGAGTATGGTGGCGCATGCTTGTAATTGCAGTACTTGGGAGGCTGAGACAGGAGATGGAAGGTTTGAGTACACTTCAGCAACTTAGTGAGACCCTGTTTTCAAAATAAAAAGGACTGGGGGTGTAGCTTGGAAGAACACCCTAGGTTCAGTCCCCACTACCCCCCCTAATTAAATAAAGTTAAGGTTTTTATTGGGTTGAGGATATAGCTCAGTGGTAGAACACTTGTCTAACATGTGCAAGGCCCTAGGTTTGATCACCAGCAGCATAAAAATAAATAAATAATCCAGACATGGTGGCTCACACCTGTAATCTCAGCTGCTAAGGCAGGAGGGTTGCAAGTTCAAGGCCAGTCTGGGCAACTTAGCAAAACTATGTCTCACAATAAAAAAATGAAGTTCTAGCTTGTAGCTCAGTGGTAGACTGCCTCTGGGTTCAGTCCCCAGTACCATCAATAAGTAAGTAAGTAATTAAAAAAATAAAATAGTTTTTATTTCCTGTGATATAATGAAATCAGAATCTATATATGCCTTATAATTGATTGTATGCAGGTTAGATGGGAGCCAAGAAGTTCTGCACAAGCCTGTTAAAGGGCAACATTGGCTGTTTCTTATTATTTAATTTCTTTTAAGTATTTTTCATCACTCTATCTGTATCTTAAATTTTATTTTTCATCTACCTTTTTATTTTTTAAAGTTAAAATTCTATCCTGGCTGGGCATGGTGGCGCACACTTGTAATCCTAATACTTGGGAGGCTGAGACAGGAGGATCGCAGGTTCGCGGCCAGCCTCAGCTACTTAGTGAGACCCTGTTTCAAAGTAAAGAATAAGAAATCGGCCAGGCGTGGTGGCGCATGCTTGTAATCCCAGTACTTTGGGAGGCGGAGACCGGAGGATCCGGGTTCGCGGCCAGCCTCAGCTCTTTCTCTCTCTGTCTCTCTCTCTCCCTCCCTGTCTGTCTGTCTGTCTCTCTCTCTACTTAGTGAGGCCCTCCGCAACTTCGTGAGACCCGGTTTCAAAGTAAAGTATAAAAAAAAAGGGCTGGGGGTGTAGCGCGGAGGTAGAATGCCCCTGGGTTCAACTCCCGGTACCGCAAAAATAAATAAATAAATAAATAAATAAATAAATAAATAAATAAATCGAGCTGGGGGTGTAGCTCAGAGGTAGAATGCCCCTGAGTTCAATCCCCAGTACTGAAAAAAAAATTCCTGATTTTAGATTTCAGAAAGATTCTTTTCCTATTTTCCCTAAATCTTTTACAGCATCTGTCAATGGTTCACCATCTGCCACTTCTGAAAGTGACGTATCTAGTACAGGCTCTCTGCCACCGACAAACACAAGTACAAATACAAATACATCTGAGGGAGCAACATCTGGATTAATAATTCCTCTTACTATATCTGGAGGCTCAGGCCCTAGGCCATTAAATCCTGTAACTCAAGCTCCCCTCCCACCTGGGTAAGTGACTTTTCTGGGTTAACATTTGTTTTATTTAGCCTTCTGCATGTACTTATTAATGCAACATTCTTTCAATAACTACCTCTAAGTAATTATTGATTTTGGAGTGTCTGGAGTCAAAGAAAGCTGAACACATTTGAAATATTTCCTCTTCATTTCTAGGGCAAAGTAGAAATTATTTTTATTTATTTATTTTTGCAGTATTAGGGATCGAACTCAGGGGCATTCTACCTCTGAGCTACACATCCAGCCCTATTTTTTGTTCTTTATTTTGAAACAGGGTATCACTAGGTTGATGAAAGTCTCACTATTTGCTGAGGCTGTCCACGAACCTGCAATCCTCCTGTCTCAGCCTCCCAAGTACTGGGATTACAAGCATGCGCCACCACGCCCGGTTCAAAGTAGAAATTATAATTATTATGAACCCAGAGACATTCATTCTACCTCTGAGCTAAACCCCCATCCTTATTTTATTTTTATTTTTTTTCTGGTTGTTGAACCCGGGGCCATTCTACATCTGAGCTACACCCCCAGCCCTATTTTATTTTGAATCAGGATCTCACTAGGTTGATGAGAGTCTCACTACTTGCTGAGGCTGTCCTCAAACCTGCAATCCTCCTGTCTCAGCCTCCCAAGTACTGGGATTACAAGCATGCGCCACCATGCCCAGCTATTTTTTTTATTTTGAAACAGGGTCTCACTGAGTTGCTGAGACCCGCCAAGAACCTGTGATCCTCTTGTCTTAGCCTCCCGAGTACTAGGATTACAAGCATGTGCCACCACACCTGGGTTTATTTTTATTTTGAAATAGGGTTTTGCTAAGTTTCTGAAGCTGGCCTTGAACCTGCAATCCTCTTGTCTCAGTTTCCCAAGTACTGTGGGATTACAGGTGTGTGCCACCACACCTGGCTGAAGAATATTATTATTATTTTTGTTTTTATTGAAGGACCCTGAATCATAGGCAGTTAACCAAGGCCAAGTAATATAATAGTTGCCTAATTCATATTGCTTTTTCTTTGAGGGGAAAAAATAATCTCTTTTCTAAACCAAATTTTTTTCTTCATAGTCATTATAGAGGATATTTTTTTTAGGGGGATTACTGGGAATTAAATTCAGTAGCATTCTACCACCAATCCACATCCAACCTTTCTTTTTTTTGTGTGTGTGGTACTGGGGATTGAAACCACAGGCATTCTACCTCCGAGCTACACCCCCAGCCCTATTTTTTTTTTTTTTTTTTGCGGTACTGGGGATTGAACCCAGTGGCATTTTACCTCTGAGCTACACCCCCGGCCCTATTTTTTATACTTCATTTTGAAACCGGGTCTCACGAAGTTGCAGAGGGCCTCACTAAGTAGCTGAGGCTGGCCGCGAACCTGGATCCTCTGGTCTCCGCCTCCCAAGTACTGGGATTACAAGCGTGCGCCACCATGCCCGACTCCCAGCCCTATTTTTTATTCTTTATTTTGAAACAGGGTCTCACTAAGTTGCAGAGGGCCTCACTAAGTAGTTGAGGCTGACCTCAAACCCGCGATCCTCCTATCTCAGCCTCCCAAGTACTGGGATTATAAGCATGTGCTAATGGCCCGGCACACCCAACCCTTTTTATTTATTTTATTTATTTATTTATTTTTTTTTGTGGTACTTGGGATTGGACCCAGGGGCATTCTACCTTCGAGCTACATTCCAAGCCCCTTTTATTTTTTGAAACAGGGCCTTGCTAGGTTGCTGCAAGTCTCATTAAATTACTGAGGTTAGCCTTGAATCTGTGGTCCTCTTGTCTCAGCCTCCCAAGTACTGGGATTACAGGTGTGTGCCACCTTGACAGGCTAGTAATAGGTCATTTAAACTGAGAAAATTAGTACCCATAATCCCATTTTAATTTCTATTTACTGTGTGTGTGTTACTGGGGATTGAACCCCAGGCCATTCTACCTCTGAGCTACACCCCCAGTCCTATTTTTCATTTTTATTTTTGAAACAGGGTCTTGCTAGGTTGATGAGTGTCTCAGCACTCATCTTGTCTCAGCCTCCCAAGTATTGGGATTACAGGCGTGTGCTACTTACTATTTTTAAAATTAATAATACTCCTAAGTATAATTTTTATCTTATATGCATTATGATATTCAGATTAATCTGGACCTTAGAATGCTAGTTACAATTGGTTGATAAGTTAATAAACTGCCATGTTGAGCATTTTAATTGCTACACAGCTTATAATACTTGTGTTGGTAGGCCATTTTTATTTTAGAAATATTACATGGGAAGCTAATTTTTTTTTTTTTTGCAGTACTGGGGATTGAACCAGGGGCATTCTACCTCCAAGCTACACCCTCAGCCCTATTTTTTATTCTTTATTTTGAAACACAGTCTCACTAAATTGCAGAGGGCTTCACTAAGTAGCTGAGGCTGGCCGCGAACCTGTGATCCTCCTGTCTCAGCCTCCCAAGTACTGGGATTACAAGCATGTGCCACCTTGCCTGGCTGGGAAGCTAAATTTGAAGGTTATTTGTGCTTAAAACTGAGAGCCGGTCGTGGCTACTACTCCTACTCCTACTACCACTACTACTACTACTTGGGAGGCTGAGACATAAGGATTGCAGATTCAAGGCCATCTTCAGCAACTTCACAAGACCCTCAACAACTTAATGAGACCCTTTTTCAAAATAAAAAAGGGCTTGGAAGTAGAGCGCCCCTGAGTTCAATCCCCAGTACCAAACAACAAGAACAAAAAACTGAGTATTCTTAGAAGTCATTGGTTCTTCCACACTATGATGGTTTACTAGTATCTTCACTTTTAGGATAAACCCACCAAGACTAGAATGCTCATATTGGCCAATCTGGAAACTCTTCCTGTACTGTGCCTTATATGATTTTAGCTGTTCTAAAATCCAGAGTATTGTCCTTCAGTTAGCTCAATTTTTTTTCAGCTTTCATAACATTAATTATATCATTCTTTTCTACTCAAGTCCTGAGTATAACCTGATAAAACTGAGAGTAACTTAGATTTCCTAAATAGACTTACCTCAAGCCTCTTTATAGAGGCAAATGTCTCCTAGAGCAGACACTTCTGTAGAAGAAATCTCTTTCACTGTGTGCTGCCCTCGGAAAATGACATATCTTAGCTGGGCATGGTGGTGCACGCCTGTAATGCCAGTACTTGGTAGGCTGAAACAGGAGGATCACAGGTTCAAGGCCAGCCTCAGCAACATAGCAAGGCCTTCAACAACTTAGTAAGACCCTGTTTCAAAATAAAAAATAAAATAGGGCTGGGGGTGTAACTCAGAGGTAAAATCCTCCTGGACTGAGTCTCTAGTACCAAGATGGGAGGGGAAGAAAGGCATGACATAGATTACCTTGTTTTAATTCTATTTATATCTTGTTTATAAAGTAACACGCTTATTTCTCTCGGTTATATATTTTAGTCATTTAAGGGAAAAAGACAGGATTAAAAAGCTAAATTACTCACACAAGTGCCCTATTAGTCTTATTAATTTTTTTGTGTTTCAGTTGGGAGCAGAGAGTGGACCAGCATGGGCGAGTTTATTATGTAGATCATGTTAAAAAAAGAACAACGTGGGATAGACCTGAACCTCTACCTCCTGGGCAAGTATCTGACTTTAAAAAGAAAAGCATGTTTATTCAGCAGTGTGGATTGTATCTGTACACAACCTTCTCTTCATTCCTAATTCTCCTCTTGCTGTCAGTTCTCTCTCTAACTTTGTTTTGTGGTAGGTGCTAAGTAGAAAGAAGAGATCTAAAGAATTGATTGAGACTGATAAATGACTTTTATTTTCACTCATTTCAGACCTACAGATTCCATAATTCTTGTTCTTCAATTTTTCCTATCTCAACCATTTACCTAGCTTAGTGCCACAAAGTTTTAGGATTAGTTTCTTCAATAATCATTTAACTTATTAAGAATTATAGCTCCTATTACATATATTAAGATAAGTCACAGCTGGGCATGGTGGCACCCACCTGTAATCCCAATACTTGGGATGCTGACACAGGATACTGACAGATTCAAGGTCAGCCTCAACAATATAGCGAGACTCTCAGCAACCTAGAGATACCCTGTTTCAAAAACAAAAAATTAAAAGGGCTGGTGGTGTAGCTCAGAAGTAGAATGTCCCTGGGTTCAATTCCTGGTACCACAAAACAATAAGAAAATAGTCCCTTTTTTTTTTTTTTTTTGGCTGTACTGGGGATTGAACCCAGGAGCATTCTACCTCCGAGCTACACCCCCAGTCCTATTTCAATTCTTTTATTTTGTAACAGGATCTCACTAAGTTGTGGAGGGCCTCACTAATTAGCTGAGGCTGGCCGTGAACCTGTGATCCTCCTGTCTCAGCCTCCCAAGTATTGGGATTAGAAGCGTGTGCCACCACGCCTGGATCATAAAGTTCCTATTATATAAAAAATTTAATATATAATAACTAAGTCATTGCAAAATAGTTGAGAATGTTAAGGATATACTAATACAGTGTTAAACATTTAACATTTACATTATAAATAATTAGAAGATTTTTTTAATCCATAGAAAATTCTGTAGCAAACATGAAAAAATATTCAACCTTGCTTGTAACCTTTTTTTTTTTTTTGGTGGTACCAGGGATTGAACCCAGGGGCGTTCTACCTCCGTGCTACACTCCCGGCCCTATTTTTTATACTTTATTTTGAAACCGGGTCTCACGAGGTTGCGGAGGGCCTCATAAAGTAGAGAGAGAGAGAGACAGGAGAGAGAGAGAGAGAGAGAGAGAGAGAGAGAGCGCTGAGGCTGGCTGCGAACCTGGATCCTCTGGTCTCC
>PVJS01046221.1:0-15907 GCA_004027185.1 Glis glis | reverse complement strand
CCCCAGCCCTATTTTTTATTCTTTATTTTGAAACAGGGTCTCACTAAGTTGCAGAGGGCCTTACTAAGTTGCTGAGGCTAGCCGCAAACCTGCAATCCTCCTGTCTCAGCCTCCCAAGCACTGGAATTACAAGTGTGCTCCACCACGCCCAGCTTCCCTCCCCGTTTTTACCCTCCATTTTCTCCTGTTCTGCCATCTCCACTTTTGCTGTTTTCTTCTAGACTGATCTCCCCACACTCTCTGTTGTCAGGAGCTGCATCAGAGACCACTCTGCTCTGCCCAGAATACACTCATTGTTTCTTGCACACAGTAAAGAGAAGGTCGGCTGGGTCCATCTCAGTGTACAGCTCGAGGAGGGACCCCAAAGGGACTTTCACCAGGCGCTGGCTTTACTGACATTCCTGGCACAGCTGGGAATGAAGTCCGCTCATACTCCAGCAGATTCTTAACCATGAAGCTCAAAGGTTTTGATTATCACAAAACCTTCTTCAGAGCTGGGCGTGGTGGTGCATGCTTGTAATCCCAGTACTTGGGAGGCTGAGACCAGAGGATCCAGGTTCGCGGCCAGCCTCAGCTACTTAGTGAGGCCCTCCGCAACTTAGTGAGACCCTGTTTCAAAATAAAGAATAAAAAATAGAGCTGGGGGTGTAGCCCGGAGATATAATGCCCCTGGGTTCAATCCCCAGTACCAAAAAAATAAAAACAAAGACCTTCTTCAGCAGAACTGCTGCATCCAACTGCTCTGGGGGCTTTGCAAGATGGCGGAGTGGGCCCCAGAGCAAGAAAACATGTGCCTGCATTCATCTGACCATGTACTCAAAACTAGCTCCTGCGCTAGAGGCCTTGACCGCTGGGCAGGGTCGATCCTTAAGTCGTTGACAAGTTGGCAGAAGGCAAGATGGCTACTCAGGCAGCAGAGCATTGCCAGGCACCTGACAGAGGCCGTGGGGCAAGACGGTGCTCAGCGTGGGAGCTGTCAGGAAAGTTTTGCAGACATTTATACTTGAACTTGGAGGATGGATAGGATTTTCATATGGAAAGAGAAAGGATTTCAGGCAAGATAGGCAAAGGTGGGAATGGACAAGATAGGGGCATTCAGGGACAAGAAGTATTCATCTTGGGTGTGTGTGTGTGTGTGTGTGTGTGTGTGTGTGTGTGTGTAAGACTAAAAGAGATCATGGGTAGAATTTTATTTGATGAGCAATAAGGAAACAATGAATGTCAGAGTACTCAGTTCAATCCCTCACTTCAAAGATGAGAGTCCCACACGAGAGAGGTTAGGAGTCCTTCCCATGCCTCTTTTGCAATCAGAACAGAGCCTTAGGACAAATCATCTGACAGCAGGATAAAGAACAGATGAGAGAGGTGAAAGGCCGTGGGCACAGGAGCTGCACGGGGGCTCTCAGAGTCTCCGGGAAAGGAATACTGGGCACCTGGACCAAGCTCCTGGCAGGGAAATGCAAAGGAAGACAGGTCCAAGAGCAATTGCAGAGGGAAATTTACAGGACAAGATGACTGTATGGATGCGTGGGCTCTGGCAGGGGAGGCGGAAGACTGGCTTCCAAGGTGGCCAGCGTGAGTGATGAGCAGTCCCTTTTATGGACAAAGGAAGTGGCCCACTCTCTCTTAAGTTCCTGGCCGTGCACTGTCCCCTCCGCCCCCGCCGCCAAGCGCACTCGCCCGGAGGTTGTCCTGGACCCCGAGTCAACAATCTGCACAGAGCCCTTTCTCCGGACAGTGACAACAGTCACACTGTCAGTTGCCCTTCCCTTTCCCACTCTCCCGCCTCTTGGATTTCTTGTCTCCACAGCTTTTGCGGCTTACTCTTTAATTCTTCTTCAGCCCTGGAAAACAACATTGCTTTCTAACTTTATATACCTTTCGGTTCACATTAGTAACATAAGACAGAAACCAAGTTCCCATTTTTTTAAGCGATAAAGGAAACTTAATAGTCCCTAAAATTTTAGTTTGGAGGTTTATATGGCCTCAGATAGTGCTGGATTCAGAGATGTAAATTTCCCCTCTTCCTCTCTCTCTCTCTCTCTCTCTCTCTCTCACACACACACACACACACACACACACACACACACACACAGAGTTCTATCTTGTTTCTGTTGGCTTGGCTTCTAGGCAGACTCTGCCAGTCAGATGGTCTCCAGTGGTTCTCTGACCTCCTGGCTCAGTTGCTCCAGTGGAAGTTAAAGTTCTAATGATTCCTACAAAAGTGCTGGGATTTAGTTTTATTAGACCCAGTTGGGGTCAGGTGACATTCCTAAGCCAATCCCTGTGACCTGAGGGATGTAACATGCTGATTGGCCAGGTCTGGTGGGCAAGTGGCCAGGGTCAGGCTCGTACAAATCACATGAACTAGGAATTGGAGAGTGAGGGTCCCAGAAAGGAAACTCAAAAGAAAACCACATAATTGTGTCTGTCAGGGATGCGAAGTGGATGCAAGCTAGGGAAAAAAAATACCCTGCTTTTTACTATTATGTACGTCTATTCGCATTTGTTCATATCCTAAGCATTTTGTTTGTTGGGATGGTTTCTCTTAGGATTTCTGGACCCCTTACTAGATTCTTTGTCCTAAACCTATGACTCATATTTCAAACTCTATACATTCAAAGGTGAATATACTTCTACTATATTTCCTCATAATCTACATAGTGGCACCATATTTCTAAGTCACCTGCAACCATGACTCTCGAATCATTTATACACTTGCTTCTGTCTCACAGCTGACAGTGGGTCCCTTCCCCAAACATGTTGTTGTACATGCAAGCAGGCATACACGCATACAGCTCTCCTGATTCTTTCTTGGCTCCATCCCTCACATCAGCCACCTCACCCTGCACAGCAGATTGTAAAAATGCTCAGACCTTTCACTCTTCTCTCCATACCTTTTCCATTGTGGTTTTGCAACTCCTCCCATGGAAACATGGACTTTATTTCCCTACCCCATGAGTCTGGGTTGGACTCGGAGCTTCCTTTGGTCCATCAAAGCTGGTCTTTGTGACCACTTGTCACTTCTGTCTTCACCATGAGGCCATGCTCACGCTAACCTGTGGAGCAAAGATAAGCCATCCTTCCTGAGCCTATCCCAGACTAGCCAGAGAGATGAACTCGCAGCTGACCACAGATGCTTGAGAGAACAGGGCCAAAAGCAAGACAAACAAACAAAAACCCTGCCATCCTGAGCCTGCTCCAACTTGATGACCCACAGAATCATGAGCTAAGTGATGGCTTTATTCAAATCACCATATTTGAGGTCTATATGTTACACAGCAAACACTAGCTGATATACCTACCTTCCTAGTTCATGTCTTCCATTTCCATTTTACCTGATGATGAATCGATGTTTGAGCTGGTCTTGGAATGACTAGCAATGATCATTTCTAATACTTACATAGTGCTTATTTTGTGTCTGACAGCATATTAAATATCTACATACAATAACATATTAAGAGTTTTCACAAAAATAAACTGTATCACCATCCAGGATACAAGGACACCAGAATGCATGTGATGGAGAATCCCCAGGAAGCATTATTCAGCCTGGAAACAGAAGCCAATAATTCAGTGATATTTGGTCCCCCAGGAAGCATCAGGGACTGCCATGAGCAATTTCATCTATTATATACCATCCCTCTCCTGCATGAAATCTCCAGCCCAAAAATACATTTTTTTTTTTTTGGTACTGGGGATCTAACCCAGGGGAATTTTATCGCCAAGCTACATGCCCAGCCCTATTCTATTTTTTTGTTTTTTGGAACAGGGTCTTGCTAGGTTGCTGAGAGTCTTGCTGCTTGCTGAGGCTGTCCTCGAACCTGTGAACGTCCTGTCCCAGTCTCCCAAGTACTGGAATTACAGGCATTTACCACCACACCCAGCTTACAATTTTATTTTTAAACAGCCACACTAAACCACCACCCATTGCTCTAAAAATCACATGAAAATTCCATACAAATTGTCCATACATCTCTGAGGTCTGAATTGCTCCATATTGATTTAAAACCCACTCAAATGAAATATTACGGTTCTAAAAGAGATATGCATTACTGTGCCCTCTTGAAATGTTTATCAAAGCTACTGTGTTTAACAGACAAATTTAATCAAGACAATTATCTACCAAGTATTTAAGGATAGCAATACTGATAATAAAGATTGCCCCAGCCACCCATAAATTAATCTGCCATTGTCCCCATAACCCATATCTCAAATGAATCTAATGACAATTCCACCAGAGAATGTTCTCTGTTGTAGAGGATAACCAGGATGGGAAAATAAGGAACTGTTTTAGAAAAATACAGCTTTTTTTTTTTTTTTTTTGGTACTGGGTATTGAATCCAGAGGCATTCTATCTTTGCAGTACAGCCTTATTTTTTTTTTTATTTTGAAACAGAGGGCCTCACTAAGTTGCTGAGGTGAGGCTGGCTGCAAACCTGTAATCCTCCTGTCTCAGCCTCCCAAGTACTGGGATCACAGCTGTGAGCCACCACATCCAGCATAAAATACAACATTTATAGCCGGGCATGATGGCACTAGCCTGTAATCCCAGGACTTGGGAGGCTGAGACAGGAGGATTGCAGGTTCTAGGCCAGCACACAGTAACTTAGAGAAACCCTGTTTCAAAATAAAATCAGGCTGGGGGTATAGCTCAGAGAGAGAATGCCCCCTGGTTCAATCCCTAGTACCACAAAAAATAAATGAGCCTATTTGAAGACTATTTACAAATCTTACACAATTTAAAACTAAACTCAATACCTTTTGCTTCAGTTAGTCCAATATTTCCAGTGGCTATTTTGTTTGTTGTTTTTTATTCCATTTATTTCAAATATACACGAGAAGGAAGGGCTGGTTCTCTCTGTTAGCAAGTAAAGTTGAAATTTTTACAGTCAGTCATAAAAATGAGCCCAGTAAGAATTTTATTCTTGTTGAAAAAGCACCCGCAGATAGGTAGAGGTCAACCTTAACGAGATCATCACAGGGAGCAGAGGCAGCATCGGTCTGGCCCGGGTTTCCAGAGCCGAAGAGCCTCTTGTTCAGGGGCACTATCGTAGCGCTAGGTAGATATTCATTCCGTGCCCTGGAAAACATGAGCTTTGTTCTTGGAGCCTGAAAAATAACTCCAAGCCTCAAACCATTTTCATCTTTGTCACTGCTAAAACACACACAAACATTCCGGAAACATAGATGAGCAAAAGGAGCAGCAAGGAAATGGGGCCAAAAAAAGATCTGATTTAGAAGTTCTAAGATGAAGCCCCAAATGGTCTAATAATGTCACAAAACCGTGGACTGTGTGCCATGCAACTTGCCGCACATTTGATCATTTAGTGTCCCATGAAGATGCTCTTTTTCTGTGGCTTGTGCACAAATTGGCATTTCATTTCCTACTATTGGTAAGTGCAAAATGCAAGAGATGAAAAATAAACTTTTGTGTGTGGTACTGCGGCTTGAACCCAGGGGCATTGTGCCTCTGATCTACACCCCCAGCCCTTTTTTTTATTTTTTTGTTTTGAAACAGGGTCTTGCTAGGTTGCTGAGAGTCTCACTATGTTGCTGAGGCTGGTCTTAAACCTGTGATCCTCCTGTCTCAGCCTCCCAAGTACTGGGATTACAGGTGTGCGCCACCACGCCCAGCTGAAAAGACTTTCATAACAGGTAAAACATTAAAAATGCCAAATGGAAAATTCTCTCAGATCAAGTGAGAGAAAATGATGCTGGCAATGATACGTTTTGCTGACCGCCTACGAAAATTGAAAACTGTTATAAATGGACAAGTTCTATTCTGTTTTGCTACAAAACACCTTCAAAGAACATACCAGAAAAAAATGTAATCTTACTTACGACTTGTTATCAACATTGTATTGCTAAATATTTTTATTGTCTCGGAATGCAACCCTGGATAACCTTTTAGTTTTTTTTCTCAGTCTCTCTTAATGACAAACCTAAAACAGATTTAGCCTTAAAGGGGTCATAGAAATTTCATTCTTTTATAGCAGAGTGAGCACACACAGTCAGAAGACCACAATGTGGCAGATCAAAGATTTGTCCCAAATCCTCTGTTGTGATTTCCCCTTCATGACAGTGCCACTCTACAACCATTTTGTAGTGGTCAAATTTTACTGTTCCAATCCACAAAAATAACAGGGAGAGAACAGGCTACTCTTGTGCAGCTGTTGAAAAGAGGGTCCGAATTTCAAAATCCTAACATCCCATAACATCACCAATTTCTTTCCAATGGCTCAAAAAATTCATAAGCACTTTGAGTTTCCACCTGTATGTCTATTAAAATGTTGCTATAATTTTTCTTATAGAATAGTGGAACTAGACATGGACAAGGCCCTAGAGAACACCAATCCTCACTTCTCCAATGTGGAAACAAAAACCCGAAATAAAAAAATAAAAAATAAATCCCAAGATCACACACCCAGACAGGGATGAGAAACTTCGTCTGTGGCCATGCAGCCGAGTGCTCTTTCATCTAGGAAAACTAAATGACCTTGAAACAGTTGAAGTAAACATGCATCTCCTTGTACCAAAGCTGCTAGTGAACGAATGTGAAAAACAGATGTGTGGAATGGGAACTCTGCTTTCTAAGTATATCAGAACATTTGGTGGCACAGTTTTGTGATCTAGTTAAAGAGAGCATCATGGAAAGTCATTGCAAGCTTATAAAACATTTAAGACCTTTCTACAAAGGCTATTCTGATAAGGGTAATTGGGAGCTCCATAATGTCGAACTCCCCTTGGCAGCAACGACCACATTTTAAAATCGCTTTATAGAGTACCAGAAACGACTGGTGAATGTTGTTTAATGACTGCTTGGCTTGGCATTCCTTCATGTCTTTTTTTTTTTTTTTTTGGCTTTCCCATCTATGTCATTACAAACAGTGGTCACCAGCACCCACGAGCTTCGCATGACCTGGTTGTGTTCCGGGTGCCACCTCACAGCCGAAGTTAGCACAGAGCACAAAACTCTGTGCTTGGCACTCAAGTTCCAACAAAGGTAAAATCAGCACAGCTGTCACTGAAGCAGCATTTTCTCAGCACCTGCACTAGAGCAGGGACAGTATTCGATGCTACATGTTATAGTTAGATATAAAATGCCCCCTAAAGAGCTCAGTTATTAATGTTTGGAGCAGATGTAATTGAATCATGAGGGTTGTCATCCCAGCAGTGGATAAATCCATTGTAATAGATTTATCTGGATGGTGACCTGGGTCAGTAGGGTGTGGCTGGAAGTGGGTCCCTGAGAGTGCCACCTTGGGGATTATATATGATTTCTCCTCCCCCTATTCTCTCTCTCTTGCTTCTTGCCTCCATGATATGAGCACAGCCCATGTGCTCTCCCTCTCTCTGCCTCCGGCCGCCATGCCCCGAGATCCATGGTCCCCGGCCTCACATGGACCAAACCCAAAACCGTTAAGAAAATAAATCTTCTTTCCTCTAAGTTACGTGGTCATGTCCTTAGATGATGGCTGTGACAATGCCAACTGGAACATTACAAGTAATACACAAAAGAATCAGCTTTGATCCTTGCCCTTGAGGGGTTCACAGACTTTAATAAACTATTAAGTGCTAGCGAAATAAAGTGCTAGAGGAGCAAAGAGAAAGGCTGTTTGTTCTGGGGAGGGGACAAAACCAAGAGGGCACAAGCATACTTTCACAGATGAGGTGTTCCACTATTTATTGTGGTTTATCAAACTACTCTAAAACTCAGTGGCTGAAGACAATAATGGCATCTATTTTGCTCCTGAATCAGCAATTAAGTCAGGGCTCAGTAGAGATGGTTCGTCTCTGCTCCACTCAGCACCAGCTGGGGCTGGTCAGAGCCCCGGAACTGGAATCATTCTAAAGCTCCTTCCTTCACAATTCTGGACATTGGTGCTCATTGCCTGAGGCACCGCCAGGGACTGCTAGCTAGAACACCTTACCAACCTAGTGTCTCCATGCTGGGAGACCATGCCTACACCTGGCTCCCTACACCATGCCTGGGGTTTAAGGGTGAGTTTTCTAAGTAGGAAGGGAGGGAGGGAGGGGGGAGGGAGAGGGAGAGAACCATATTATCTTTTATGACCTAGCCTCAGAAGTCACACAACATCAATTTTGCCACATTCTATTCACACAGTCACGAAGAACTGTCAACCATCAATTGATGGAAAAATGGTAAGATTTTAGAAGAGACTGTAGGATTAGAAATATTGCCATTTGAGCCAGGTATGGTGGGCACGCTTGTAATCCCAGTACTTGGGAGGCTGAAACTGGAGGATCCCGGTCCGCAGCCAGCCTCAGTTACTTAGTGAGGCCCTCCATAACTTCGTGAGACCCTGTTTCCAAATAAAGAATAAAAAATAGGGCTGGAGGTGTAGCTCGGAGGTAGAATTCCCCTGGATTCAATCCCCAGTACTGAAAAAAAAAGGAAATATTGCCATTTGAGTGAAAGTAAAATCTACCACTGGGGGTAATTTTTGAACTAGACCCTGAAGGATGAAAATGCTTTTTCCAGGTGAAGAAATGTTTTGACAGAAAAAAATAATAACCATGGAAATGAAAATGCATAGCGCTATATCTGATCATAGGGAAAATAGTGAAAATAAATACGCTATGACAGAACTATCTTTCCATTAAGATGAGAAGGATAAAAATGAAATGTTATTCCCATCCTGTCCTATTGATATTTATTATGAGTATTTTCTATTTAATTCTCACAATAATCTCAAGTAGTCAGTATTATATTCCTGTTTTATTGATGAAGGAACTGGGTTTCTGAAAAGTTAAAATAGTTATGTAGCTAGTCAGAGGATCGCATCTCCATTCTATCTGATTCCACATCTCAGGGTCTCAAGGACAGTAGCAGATAAGGAACTGAAAATGAGCGCTAAAGCCCAGTCAACACCTAGAGCTTGTGGATTGGTTAAGGCCTTGCCAGCTTATGAACAGATAAACCCCCAAATCTCAACAGATTAATAAAACTGAGCCTTAGTTTTCTGATGTAAATTCCAAAATGTATGTTTCTGATCAGCAAGGCTCTGCTTCAAGCAGTCATTCAGAGACCTGGGCCCTTTCTTTCTTGTGGTCCCACTGTCTGCCTCAGTTTCCCTCCATGATGGCCCTTGCAGGGGAGATACCTGGGAGATCTTTATGGCTCAGACCTAGAAGTGGCACCGCTCACCCCCACTCATGTTTTATTGGCTGAACTCATTTACATGGCCATACCAACCTGCAAAGGAGTCTGGGAAATGTGTCTCCTTAATGCTCAAAGTCACTCTCTCACAGAACTGTGACATCTGCTTATGTTGAAAGATTTTACAGAAATAAAGAAGTGCTTCATTCATATTGCTTAAAGCAACCGATTTTTACTTATTTCTCTTCATACCATGATGTGGAATTCTGGAAACTATTACTGTATAGTCTCAAGACAGACTCATCAGTAATCATTCCCTATGTTTGTTTTTAAGTGAGACCATAAAAATTATAGAAGGAATACCACAGTCCAGGGGAGAGTTATGGGCTGCGTTAGCCATTGCCAAAAACATAAGTGAATAAAGATTTAGGATTTTTCAATATGTGAGAGAAACGGTGATGAAGAATTAGTAAGAAATGAGGACATGATCCACATGCAAATGATATTAAATACACCCCACATTTGGGATTTTTGATGACTTAAATGTGTAGACTAATGATCTTGACCTCCTTTTTCAAGACCTTCCATGTCTGCCCCCCCCACATACACACACATCATCTCCCCTCCTACAGTTCACCCCCAGCCACAATTGCCCCTTATTCTTTGAACACCAGGCATACGCCTGACTCAGGGTCCTTGTTCTGGAGGGAAAAGGTTCTAGGCATAGAAAATGGCTAGAATTTTTCCTAGTAAAATTCACAGCAAAGATAACCTACCCACAAGAGTGCATGGTTTAAAGATGGCTAGTTGTGCTATGGAACTGATTTTCAAACCTGGTCTACAAAAGGAAAGATTCCAAATATTGCCCAAGACCAAATGATAGGCTTCACAGGAGAATCACAGACCATTAAATGGTTCTAAAACTGAAATCTTGCCAATGGATGAAATAGGTTTGAGCTTAGATACTTGGGAGAAAACAGAATGACCTCTTACTAATTCATGTGTAAAAATAGTATATTAAAGAGCTTCTAAAGCTGTGAATCATCCATCTTTATCCTCCCCCCATCCCACCCTAACAAGGGCATCAGCAAAGGCACAAAACTGTGATAAGATAGATTTTGGTTAAGTAGTAAAAACTCTGGGGGATTATTCACTACTAAGCGTAGTAAGCGATGAGAACACCTTAGCTTTGCTTAATGAGAACCCTCAGGGCGGAGACAGAACATGCTGTGGTAGGTCCTTGACAACTCCAGTTGTGAATACACCAAGCCTCAACAATATGAGCTGAGAGCAGATGGTGTAATCCTAAAATTGCCATAGAACTCCCTATCCTTCCCTTCCTGAAGGAGGCTGCTATGACTGAATGTTCTGTTCCCCCCAAATTTCATAGGTGAAGCCCTAATCCTCAGGGCAATGATATTTGGAAGTGAGGCTTCAGAAGATAATTAGGTCTCAAGGGTAGAGGCCCGTGATTGCAATCCGTGTCCTTCTAAAAGAGACATGAGAGAGAGAATCCCTCTCTGCAGGTGAGGGTATATCTGGATGGCATCTGTCTGCACACCCGGAAGGTCCTCATCAGGAACTGGATCATCCAGCACCTCAATCTTGGACCTGCAGGACCGTGAGGAATAAATGTTGTGTAAGCCACCCAGTTGACAGTGTTTGTGATAGGGGCCTGAAATGACCAAGAGGCTAAGACCAGTATCATTCCAATGCCCGAAGCACAAGTTTTCCAGCACAGAGGAGATGTATGCCAGTCACTTTATCTGTGTTTACAAACCCAGCTCTTCAGGGTCAAGACAAAGGTATAGAAGAAGCAAAGTCAACATGTTCTTCAAAACCTCTGGGACATCCATCCAAGAGCAGAACTAATCCCAGCTCAGAAACAGAATCGCAGCATGTTCCTCCGACCCATTACTCAAGTACAAATTAATCTGTTGTGATGTTTTCCTCCCCAATAGCTCAGCAGGAGGGAAACATTTAATTGATTTTAAAAGCCCCAGTGTGCTATGTGTTGTGGAAAAGATCACAAATAATCCCATAGTTTTCAACAACCATTTCGAACATGGATAGAAGCTTAAGTTCATTTTGTCAACTTCAGACACAAAGCCGTGGAAGTAATCCTGATTCTAACCATCAGTTGTTATTTTTTTTAATCTATAGTTCTTTCCAGGATCAGCTATAATAGCACAAAGGAGAAAAATGGAAACAACCCAAATATTTAACAGTGGGGGGGGATAGTCCAGTAAATTATAGTAAAAATAATCATCATAATAATTAACAACCTATTAGGAGTTTATTTTATGCCAGGAACTGCACTATGTAGTTTAGAGGCATTATTTCATTTGATCTTCCCAGTAATTCCCATTTCACATTTGACTAACTCGGGGCACAAAGAAATTAAGTTACGTGAGCCCAGGTCCCCAGCATCCTTGTTTTTAACCACTACACTAACACTATGTGCCATGTGGTCAGACAAATCTCTCAGAAGGGCATGCATGGTCTCTAGGAGAGGCAGATATGTAAACTAAAATAACTGCAACGCCTTATACGAAGCGCAGTGATAGAAGCACAGTATCCTGGAAAGGTTCACAATGACCATGATGTGCACACTAAATTTTGAGGATCATATCAGTAGACAATGAGAAAGGAGGAAGTGGGGACATTCCCAAGAGAAGAAAGCCACGAGCAAAGCCCTGGAGGAAAGAGCAGAGGAATAAGACAGCTTGCAACAACTGCATGGCACCGGAACCTTCCAGAAGGGCATGACCCAGCATGAGGCTGGAGGTTGAGGCCCCATCACAATCCCTCTGTCACTGGCTGACAGACCCACAGAGGGGAGTGGGGAGACGTGGGGAGACCCACAGAGGACCTGAGCAGGGGGTAACCACCAAATGTTCATTTTAGAAAGGCATGTTCCAGAACAGTGAGAGAATGGCTTGGGTGGGAGGGGACAAAGTGGAGGCAGAGAGATATGCTCAGGAACTTCCGGAAGCAGCCCAGGCAAGAGAAGGCGAAACCATAGTTCCTGGCATGGCAAAATGTTGCATACTTTGAAGAACCCAGTATTTTAAAAGAACCAAGAGGCACCAAGAAGCTAATACCCATGAACTACCATCCTGCCCGGAAACAGTTAAAAGTCAGGAGGGCGCCGGACGTGGTGGTCCATGCCTATAATCCCAGTACTTTAAAGGCTGAGACAGGAGGATAGCAGGTTCAAGGACAGCCTCAGGAACATAGTAAAACTACTGGCAACATAGCAGGATCCTGTTTCAAAATAAAAAAGGCTGGAGGTGCCAGGCATGGTGGGGCACGCTTGTAATCCCAGTACTTGGGAGGCTGAGACTGGAGGATCTGGGTTCGCGGCCAGCCTCAGCTACTTAGTGAGGCCCTCCGCAACTTAGTGAAACCCTGTTTCAAAATAAAGAATAAAAAATAGGGCTGGGGGTGTAGCTCAGAGGTAGAATGCCCCTGGGTTCAATCCCCAGTACCGGAAAAAAAAATGGTTAGGAGTGTGCTTTATTACTCTCAGCAAACAGCAGTGGACGAAGGCTTTGGCAACAGAATATTAGAGCTATCTTAAAGATGAATTGGTCATCAGGCTTACAGATGAGGGAAGAAAAGTAAAAATGGTATATCCATTTTTGGCTCACAGAAAAAAAATGGATGTCATTCACGAAGATAAGGAAAACAAGAGACGATTCAGGAGCAATGGAGACATCTACCTTCAGGAGTCCATAGATCCGCAGAGAGAGAGGCAGAGGAGAGGCCTGTGCTGGAGGAGTTGATCTGGGGTCACTGGCGTGCTGGCCTAAGCTGTGAGCGTGGGTGAGTCGGCCCAGCAAGAACATGGCATAAAGAGCAGAGGACAAGGGAAGCTCTCTGAGGAAGACAGACACCCATCAGGAGCTAGAGAAGAGGCTCCTGAAAGGGCCACTCAAAAAAGAGCAGGCCGAAAGCAAGGACCCATGGAGGAGACAGCGCTGTTGTGGAGGCGGAAGGAAGAAAAGGAAGGGAATGGTCAGGTGACCAGTGTCACTAAGGGCTTGAGTCAGAAAGGACTCAGACATCCTGACATACAGAGGTCAGTGAGGGGCGGGGCAGGTTGGACAGTGAATGGAGAAAGAGCACAGGAAGCCATGGAGCGTAGAGGCTGCCTCAGAGCGGGGTTCTCAAAGAAGACCTCCGACCAGTGTCACCTGGGAGCTTGGCAGAAATGCTCATGGTTGGTACCCCAAACCCACCAAACCAGAGACTCTGGGGACGCTGCCCAGGCATCTGGGCTTTAGTGAGTTCTGTGGGCAATTCTGATGCACACCAAGGCTGAGATACACAGATAGAAGTTCCTACCGGGAGAGAAGGGGGAGCAACCCTGGGAGGGAAGGGGAGCCATAGTTCAGACAGGAATCATTTTCCAAAACAGGAGAGATTTTTCACCTGCTGGCATGCTATGAGGAAAAGAAGCAATATTTTGAAAGAAGAGATTGGATATCTAAAAACAGGAGCAGCCAGGCATGGTGGAGCACACTTGTAATCCTAGTACCTGGGAGGCTGAGACAGGAGGATCGCAGGTTCAAGGACAGTCTCAGCAAGTAGTGAGATTCTCATCAACCTAATGAGACCCTGTTTCAAAATAAAAATAAAATAGGGCTGAGGGTGTAGTTTGAAGGTAAAATGCCCCTGGGTTCAATCCCCAGAGGAAGGAAGGATGGAAGGAAGGAAGGAAGGAAGGAAGGAAGGAAGGAAGATAAAAAAGAGGGAATCATATTGGAGCCAACTCTTGAGAAAACCAGAAAGAAGATGGTGACTATTTTGATATAAAGACAGAGGAGTGCTGGTCGTGGTGGCACACACCTATAATCCCAGAACTTGGGAGACTGAGACAGGAGGATCACAGGTTCGAGGCCAGCCTCAGCAATTTAGCAAGGCTCTCAACAACCTAGGGAAACCCTGTTTCAAAACAAAAAAATTAAAAAAGGGCTGGGAGTGTAGCTTGGAGGTAGAATGCCTCTGGGTTCAATCCCCAGTAGTATACGGACACACACACACACACACACACACACACACTACAACATGGGAACAACCTAAGAACTGAGCCTCAGGAGGGATCCAAGACGGCAACCTAGGGAGATACCATGCTATGATCTCTCTGAGACTTGGATCTCAATCGCCGTGAAAGCA
Organism: Glis glis; assembly: GCA_004027185.1. Taxonomy (NCBI): domain Eukaryota; kingdom Metazoa; phylum Chordata; class Mammalia; order Rodentia; family Gliridae; genus Glis; species Glis glis. Next base: position 1,602 of record PVJS01046221.1, on the reverse strand, counting down.
GCTTCTCAACAGGAGAAGAAAAGCAACAAAAACTTGAAGTAAACAACAAAAAGTTTGAAACATAATGGAATCAAAGCCAGAAGACAAAACAGAGGAAAGTAAAAAGCTCCAAGTGCCTTACCTAAGGGACAGTGGCAGCGCCATTTTGGCCCGACCGCGCCGGCTGCTACCGGCATCGCGGCTTCCACACGCCGCCGGCAGAGAAGCCAGAGACCTGCTGTGAGTTCAACTGCAGATCAGCAGAGACAAAAGCAAGCAGTGGCTCCTCCACACTCAACACATCACACAGCGGCCACAGCGGCTGCAGAGGCGCCATCTTGGCAGGACCTTACCAGCGGCTACCAGCATTGTGGCTCCTACACAAGACCAACGGAGACGCCAGCGACCTGCTGTGAATCCAGCAGCTGCAGAATAGCAGCAGTGAAGGCGAGCAGCGACTTGCTCCACAAGACACAGACCCAAACTGCTGCGCCGGCAGAAAGAGCAGCGGCACCATCTAGGTCAGACCACGCCGGCGGCTACCGGAAGTGCGGCTTCTGCAGCCACCAACAAAGAAGCCAGGGACCTTTTCTAAAACCAGCACTGCAGAGCATCAGCGACAAAAGCGAGCAGCAGTTCGATCCACACTCGGCAGAGTCCCCAGGGCCCGGAGGCCTGACCAGAACCTGCAGCAGCAGCTGAGCCCACCCCCTCCCCTAGAGATTAAGAGCAGCGCTCAACGACCATAAGTCAACGAGCCGCCCCAGGGGGAGACCACCCAGCGCGGCCACAGGGACTCACCGGGTCTGAGATGGTGCGGATTGCCCTGGCAGAGGTGGGAGTGGGGTCTGCTGTGGGATGCAGTAGACATGTGCATAAGCAGACAGTCCCTGGAGACATTTGGGTGGGACAGACTTGCAGCCCGTGGGTCGCAGTGCCCTTATAGAGTCCCCGGGGATCGCCATAGGACATACAGCTGTGGTACCTGGGGAAAATTGGACCAAACCAGCCCTCTCTGTGGAAAACGTGGAGTTCCGTGTTTGCACAGAATCAGGGCAAAGCAATACCCACTGCTTCTGTGGGCAAAGAGAGACACAAGCCTGGGGCCCCCTGCTGGTGACACCTGCCATAGGTGTAGACAGAGAGAGACATAGGGACAGCCCAAGTGGAGAACATGGAGACCCACACTTGCAGTGAGAGGGGCACTAGCGGCACTGGTTGCTTGCACAGGTAGTGAGAGGCACCAGGCAAGGGTCCCAATAACTGAAGGAGACCAAGAATTGGGCCTGCAAACATTATACCGAGCAAGTGAGAATAACCATTCAGTTATTCATTACCATTCAGTAAAGGCTATTTACCTTTAAGGCTCACCTAGTAGCAACTATCTACCTCCAGGATAAGAAACTATAAAGGGAGCGGGATTAAGACATAGGATACCTACAGAGTGAGAGAGAGAGAACTACCAAAAGCAACAAAGGTATAAACATAAGAAACCTGAAATCATGAAAAGGAAGAATAGCAAAGAAACAATGAGCCCCCACAATCCCACAACAACAGAACCCGCCAACTCAGAAGTGCAAAGATTGCCAGAAGGACAATTCAGAACTTCAATAGAGGAAATGA
>PVJS01046220.1:0-15912 GCA_004027185.1 Glis glis | reverse complement strand
AGAGAGAGAGAGAGCTGAGGCTGGCCGCGAACCCGGATCCTCCAGTCTCCGCCTCCCAAAGTACTGGGATTACAAGCATGCGCCACCACGCCCGGCTCCTAGTATCTTGCATAGGTACCCTCCCCTATGGGTTTCCAAATCTTTATTCTACTGCTCTGCTATGACCATACTCTACATGGAGTATTTTGATTGACTTCAGGAACAAGGATATGAAATTATTCTCTCTTATCAGTGTGACTGTGACAAAAACTGTGATCTGAGCTTCTGCATAGATTTTTTTTTTTGAGACTGGGCCTTGCTGTGTTTCTCAGGCTTGTTTCCAACTCCTGAACTCAAGTGATCCTCCTGACTCAACCTCATGAGTAGCTGGGACTACAGGTGTGTGCCACCATGCTGGCCTCATAAAATTTTATAGCTATGAATTGAATTTGAAAACTATACTCAAAGGGGATCTACTAGCAAAGAAGGAGTGCTTTACTGAACATAGGCATTGTGGTTATCCCTTTATCAACAATGGGAATGGAGCTTTAGAAGGTATTTTTATCAAACTTTCAATGGCCAAACAATCTCAAATGGATAGTATGCTGACCTGAAAGAAGTAAGGCATAATGTAAGTCAAGAGTCAACTGTGATAAATGCTGGATAAATGTCCATACACTTTGTACCATAATTTAAAATTATTGACAATTTGGAGGCTACTTTGGGCACCATGCCTGGGAGGCTGCTTTGCAGAATGAATGATGAAACATGGCTTGCTTAGTCTGGAGAAAAGGCTTGGATTGGACTAAATGAGAGCTAATTTCAAATATTTGGATATTTAGATGAGGTAGATATCCACTGTTATTCTAGAAGGCAGTGCCAAGACCACTGAATGGCAGGAAAAAAATGAAGCATATTTTTTGTCTCAATTTAAAGGAACATTTTCCAACAACTGGAACTATCCAAAATAAGAAACATGCAGTTTCCTTTAAATCTTCCAAGCCATCTACTCTGGTGAGAATTTAGCCAAAGGCTGAAGGACAACCATAAGGTCAGTGGGATAACAGCATTCTAAGGTGGGGTATACTGCATGATTTCTCCTAATCTCCTCTAAAATATACCAATCACAACCATAGTACACCTACACATGCACATGCACACAATGGTGTTTCATCTTCACAACAATTGATACTCCTTTCATGATGGAATTGAGGAACAGGGAGGTTAAATTGACTGGCCTCACTCTGAACAATCATCACTCGGTGGGATGAAAGTCTTATGTCTCCACGCCAATGCTTATCTGTTGTTGTGGTGCTCCCAATGAACCAGTCTTAATTTCATTCCCATTTCTCATTCTCTATCTTTCCCTCTCCACACATGCACTGTGCTATTACAATGGTTCCAGTTGAAAGATTCTATATATTCACACACGTGAATATGTGATGAGTAAGTCATAGTAATTTCTTTAAAATCAAAACCCACAGAAATGATTTAACATTCCTAATGATTATATTTTTAAGACCCAAATATTCTTACCTGATCGACAAGCAATGTCTACATCTTTTTCAAAGTCTGTCTGTAACGAGAAAGAATTAGGCATAGAACCATCACTTAATGAAGACCTTGAGTGTCTTTTACTAATCAAATTATCTGAAATTTATAGATAGCTGAGTAGGCAGTAGCAGTTTTGCATTAGTTAATATTGGTATAATTGGTATTATTAATTGGTATTGTTTTGTGCAAAGGAAGTTTCTCAAGGAATAATCAGATTGCTTTCAAGAGTATTTCTTCGAGACCATGTACTGAATAAAATGGCATACAATTTTAATAAGGCAATACAATACAAAACTGACTACCATGTATAAAAGGATAGAATCTTAAGGCAATTCCTTAACCTTAATAAAGTTATCGGAATGTGCCCTATTATGAGTATACTTAAATAAATATCTTCACTATTTTTATTTTTTAAGTACTCACTTTGAATATGATGCTTTTCATGTAAATCTTACCATACAGCTTTGAAAAACCCTTACTAGTCAAACCTCTAATGATTCATTTTCACTCAAATGTGAAAAAGCCTTCCAGGGTTAGGAATTACAGTTGAAGATTAAATGAAACACATGTTGTCTACAATCTGCTGGAGTTTGGTACCCTCATATTTCCCCCAAACTCTTATTTTTAATCCATTAAAAATAAATAGATTAAACTCTTATTTTTAATCCACTTAACAATAAATCCCTGTCAGGATTTAAATGATAAATTACTCTGTCAGGATCAAGGTCTTCCAATCAGATGCCTTTCCCGATAGATATTTTAAATTAAAGATGTTTGTAGTGACCTGTTTTTGGTCAGGAATTGAATATTCTGTCTCAAATCTTAGTTATTAATGTATCATTTAATGCATTTTTTATGTTGTCTAGACCAAAAATCTTAATAATAAATCAAATATGCTATAACAAAAATCCTTTCTTACTTAATCTGTTTTTGGTGGTAGTTTAAATTTTATTTCATTTCTAAAACATACCACCAAAGTTATGCCTACAGTACTCCTAATTAAAACAATAGTCAGGGCTCATGTACAGTATGGACCTTTCACTGGAAGGGTGGCTACTCTGTAGCTATAGACAGTAGTTCCACCAATGCCCGGATCCCACCTGCCAATATTCTGATATAATTGGCTGGGGTGCAGCTCCCTCGATGGCTCTAACATGCAATGAAGACATGTTAGAATCATCATTGCTGTAAGACTAGATGTGCACATACATAGTGTTCTGATCTGAAAAAAGCAAATAAACAAACACAAGCTCCCAGGGTATTATGTACAAATCATTATCCCTAATGCTGAGTAAGGAGGAAAATACTCCACAGTGTTGCATAGGACACCCACACTCAACACCCAAGTGGGACAACAACCAATCCCAGACTCTGAAGAAATCCAGACAGAATACTTATCTAGTGTCAAAGTTCTAAGTCTGTTAATGAACTAAAGCTGAAGGCTCTTAAAATGAGATTTAATACTGTTTTACTAACAATTTTTTAATTCTCTTGAGAAATTATGAGTTAATTAGCAATCAGAGGGAAAATAAAAGCTCACCATGATTTGAGCATGCCCATTAGGAAAAGAACTTGAAGAATCAGCATTGATCGGATCCTGGCAGTTTCTCAACCGGCATCTAAATGCATCCTGAACCTGCAGGGGAAAAAATTAATTTTCTTTTGTCTTGATAATGACCAGATAGTGTCTATATTGGCAATCAACTATGAGAAAATGGCTATTGTTGCTTTTATGATATAATACTCATTTTGTTTACTTCTTAATACAAACACTGGCACACCTTGATATGCTCTAGGCCAAGGAAATAAACCACTTGTGGTCATGTACAGAGGGAACTCCAGAACTATCAAAGTGGCCATATCTGGCTTAGTCCTAAACATTCTTGCCAGAGGGCAGATTTATTTCCATTGTTACAAACAATGCATGTGTCTTTCAAGTGGGATTTACTATTTGGCATGGCATGATCTTCATAACAGCATTAAACATTGTGAAAATGAGATTATTCGATGGCCATTCAACTAGAATTGATTTAGGATTTTTTGCTTTTATGTCTCACATAAAGGAACTTTGGGGGAGATTATTTCTTATCTTCCTTCAGGTATGATGTTCCTTGATAGGAAAAGAACACAACGAAACAACAGGGAAACAAAACTGCTCTATTTTTGGTTGACTGTCACTTGGCACAGCCAAGCTTCCTTAACAATCCATTCAGAATCACATTCTAATAAAGAACAAACATATCACAAGTAAGTTTGAAGAACATTCCATTAATTCCTTTATTAAAAAAGCAAGTCTATAGCCAAGTGTGGTGGTGCACGCCAGTAATTCCAGGACTTGGGAGGCTGAGACAGGAGGATTGCAGGGTCAAGGATAGCCTCAGCAACTTAGCAAGACCCTGTTTCAAAATCAAAACTCGGTTTAACTCGGTGATAGAGATCCCTAGTAGTAAAAATAAAAAAGTCTGTAAACATGAATAGCTGAATAGTAAACACAGATGATAGTTATAAAGAGCAAATGTAATAAGTAGTTTTTCTGAGTACACGAAGCCACAGCATCAGCACCTCCACTCTACTTCTGTGGTTCTTGAGGTTCCTCTGAGGCTATTGGTAGACATCTTCACAAGTAGCTACTCATCCCAAGCCAAGGGCCAGCCCATTTCACCTTCACTGATACTTTGTTTTCTGGCCTCATGTGATTAATATTCCCCTTTTCATTTGTTGCATTCTTTTTTTATTATTAAAAACAAAGCATAAGTAATGTATTTCCCCTATCGTACAGAAGCACCATTATAGAGACTACCAAGATAAGCATGTGAGGGTCTTTACTTTTGAAAAGTAAGGATACATAATATTCTGTCGCTGTTTTGATGTGAGATGTGCTTAGCATATGTGTGGCTCAAAAAAATAAACCCTGAGCCTATAAAGTTGTTTTCTGCTTCCTCCTTATCCTCTCACCCAGTTCATAGTCACTAGTGGCTTCTCTCCCAAACTGCAAGATTTGAAAAGTGACGCTGACTTCAGTCACCTCCACAGACTGGCCAAGCAGCTCAGTAATGAGATTTTCATTGACTTCTATTTCTCTAACTCAGGGTCTAATGCTGGTGCTGAGGCCATGACAACTGTGAGAGAAGGGACTGGGGCCTGAGCTCTGTATTCTCCAGCACTTGTCCACTCACTCATTCTAATCTCTCTCTCTCTCTTCTTTCCTTCCTTCCTTCCTACCTTCCTTTCTGTACTGGGAATTGCATCCAGGGTGTGTTCTACCTTTGAGCTACACCCTTAGTCCTTTTTATTTTTAATTTTGAAACAGGGTCTTGCTAAATTACCACATAATCCTCCTGTCTCATTCTGCCAAGTACTGGGATTAAGGCATGTGCCACCATGCCTGGCTGATTCTAGTATTTCTGAATCAGGAATTTCCTCCAAAAAGAATGAGGAGTTGCCTGCTATAACTCAGCAAGGTATTTTTTATTTCTTTTTTCAAACCAATAAAATCTACAAGTGCGCCGAGTGTGATGGCACATACCTGTAATCCCAGGACTTGGGAGGCTGAGACAGGAGAATTGCAGGTTCACCATCCTCAGCAACTCCATGAGGCTCACAGCAACTTAGTGAGAAACTGTTTCAAATAAAAAATAGAATAAAATAGGGCTAGGGGTATAGCCCAGAGGTAAGAATGCCCCTGGGTTCCATCCTCAATACTACATACACACAAAAAGTATGTGTGAAATTTAGTCTGATCATTTTTTCTTAAAGAACTGGATAAATATTTAGGGCTGAATCATCTAGCTTCTTCCAGTGAAAGAGATGAGGCCAGGTTAAAGGAGGGAGGGTTTCTTTCAATGCATATGCTTTCAGGCTCCTTCTTTCTAATTAAGATGTCATTGCTGTAGCTTATAAAGAACATTAATAATAGAATATTAGTAATGAGGAGCTAGAAACAAACGACTAGGCAGTTTGGGGTGGACTTAGGGTGAAGTCCTTAGGGTGGAGGACCTAGAAACAGAAAGGGTTAAAAGAAACCATCTGTAAAAAGAACAGAAATAGGGAGGGTTAATAGTATACAGGGATAACAATGACCAGGCAAGGACAGTGCAACTTAAAACTTCAGCTCCTTCCTCCTGCAGAACTCTGAGGACAACCAGTGTAAACAAATCCCAAGAATGATGTAGGCAGGAAGGATGGGGGGAGACAGACATGGCACCAATCTGCAAGATTAAGATTCAGATTAGGGATTGAAACTGACCACAGACATTGGGTCCCCAGGATCCAAATCAGATCAATTACAAGGGAACAAATGGGGAGTCACAAGAAGGGATTAAAAACTGGTCCCCTGAGAACTTTTAATGGCTACTATCTATTGAGGCCCTGTCCCCTATGGGAGCTATTCTGTATTTCTATCTCTATTTTTCCTTGGCTTAAAATAAACGTTCATACTCCGATGCCCACTCTTCTGTGTTCCACAACTTCATTCGTTGATTTTTTTTGGAAGATAGAGAAACCAGTAAGAGAATATCCGGCTTCAGTAATCTGGCTTCTCTTTGCCAGATCATCACTTTTTCTGTTATGCAGGAATTTCAACTGGAGAAACCACTAAGAAAGTATATATGTTTTTGGGAAAAAAAAATCCTAAGAACCAATGTCAGAAAAATAGGTATAAGCTAATTTCCTGCCTGTGCCCCAAGGCAATTGCTAAAGAAGCAAAATTTATAAAAGAAGATAAATAGTATGTTATAAAGGTTGCCCTCCAGGAACTTATCACATGAAGATTACTTTCAAAACTACAACTAAATATTGACATATATAAACTATGAAGCATTATGGTATAATATCAAATATTCATTTGATTGATCCTGGCTAACCATTCTCTATTTTCAGTCCTACATAGCATAGTTGTCCAAAGATACTTTGGGCTGACAATAAAATATGGAAAAGCAACTTCTGTAAGTTTCTCTTCAAAAGCACTATCTAGTTGCTTGAAGGAGATATAAAAGAAATCTCTTTTTTGGAACACATGCACATGTACACTCACACAAAATCAATAACTTCCAACTACCAAATTTCAAAGATGACAATGAACTAAGGGCATTTCTAGACTGGAAAATGATGTCAGCTTTATGAATCAGTCAATGCTGTTCAGAAAAAATATAAAACATAAAAGCATAAAAATTCTCCAGTAAATTCAAGGTTATCTTAAGGGTCTTATAAATGCCATAATTTAAGTGTTGGATTCCAGGACATTTTTAGTGCTGTTGATGCTTCTGATTCAGAAAGATATGCAGGAGAAATTTCATTTGATTCCAAATGCTCCATTCAATTTTTAAAACCTTAGAAATGCAGTGGAGCAATCTAGATGGATTGACTTTAAATATTTGTCCAACACTGTCAAAGAAACTGATCAGACTAGATTTTATACTACATATTTCCTTATCACAGAAAAGGCTGCTTCTGGCAAGACAGTACCTGGAAAAGCATCCACAGTTGTTTGGAAACATTTCGATAATGAATTGAATTTTTATCAGGTAAACAAAGAGAGTTTTTATCTTTGGTGAATCAATGTGAATTGTGCTGATAGAGAACTGGATTTTTTTTAAAAAGCAAGTCTAAGTCGGGTGTAGTGGTGCACACTTGTAATCCCAGTATTTGGGAGGCTGAGACATGAGGATTGCAGGTTTGAGGAGGGCCTCAGCAACTCAGTGAGACTCTCAGGAACCTAAGTTTGGAGCCCCTGAGTTCAATCCCCAATACAAAAAAAAAAAGCAAGTTTACAAGAATCCTGAAGATTCCAGACAAACAGAAGCATAAAAAATTTAAAAATAAGTCAAACAAAACAGAATCTACATCAGGCCATATACCACACTGAAATAAAAATCTTCTTTGCCAATAAAAAACAACTTACAATGGTAGATAGCAATAGTCTGTATGCTATTTATGGAGAATGAATCACTTATTTTAAGTAACAATTTAATTTAAAATTTATGATTAGGTATTATCATAACAACTCTGAGTTCTTGTGAAATGAACACTTAAAAAAAACTTGAGACCAGTAAATACAATTTTTAAATAAACCTGTTGGTAACAATTAAATATTTGACCTACATTGTAGCACAGTTAATATCTAGATTTCCATTTTTTCTTTTCATTACATTGATGGTCAGGCAGAGGCTTAATTATTTGGGGGAGTAGCAAGGAACAGATATGAGTTAACTTTGGAATATTTGAGGAACTTTTAGGAAATTTGATGACATGTTGTGAAATGAGAATAAATAAGGCAAGAGACGTCTTGAAACATAAGGAGAGGTGGAAACAGTAAGTTATCAAGGTTGTCTCCTGAAAGGATCCAACCTGCCCACCAAAGTCGTTCTGACTGGCTCCAGCTGGGGTCTGCTCTAAAAACTGAAAAAAGCTGTTAAACTCTTTTGTTGTGTATAAATTCCTGGGTGGGAAGTGAGTTCAAAGACATTGCAGGGGTGTGTCTCACCCTGTGTCTCCCCACGGAGGAGTGATTCAGTTTTTCTCAGCAGAAGCAAGCTGCCAGCTTCTCAGTTGGTCCTTGCTCTGAAGGCGGCTGGCAGAGTGTCACTGTGAAAGTAGGTGCCAGATTTAGAGATTTCTGGGGAAGGGTGCTGAGCACTGTTTGGCAGTGTTGCAATTTAGAGAAACCTCACAGGAAAGAATGCACAGTTTGAGATGGCTCTGTATTTAGCTACTGAGCTGCTGAGACCCCACATCTTCACCTTTTAAAAAGAGATTTAACTCTTATTCCAGAAGACTATTGTAAGCCAGGAAGATAAAGCTTTATTCTTATAATCATTTGAGATTGTTTTTGAGATTATTTCCTTTTGTGGGGGGATAGGAGTTTCTTATATGATTTTTTTTTCTTTTTTTGCAGTACTGGGGATTGAACCCAGGAGCATTCTACCTCTGAGCTACACCCCCAGCCCTATTTTTTATTCTTTATTTTGAAACAGGGTCTCACTAAGTTGTGGAGGGCCTCACTAAGTAGCTGAGGCTGGCCGTGAACCTGGATCCTCTGGTGTCAGCCTCTCAAGTACTGGGATTACATGCCACCACACCTGGCATATGATTTTTTTCCTGAATCTCATGTCTACTATTGTTTTCTAATATTCATAAGTTAATGGCTCAGCTCTTTTTAATTATATTATGCATTATATAATTTAATCATTAAAGGGATGAATTGCCCTCATATGTTTTATGTGAGCTGACATAGCAGCATGAATGGTTTCACATTGTTAAAACGTTACTTGACTTCCCTCATAGCAAGAGAAACAAAAATTGAGGACCTGTCATTTGCTATGCAATGAAAGAAATGGACTACAGTCTCAAATTTCAATCTGAATGATTCTTTATTGGAATCCTAAAGGATATATCACTTAATGTTTAAAATTATTGTACCTTTTTTAGCTTTGGATTACTTTTTTGTATCAGTTTTTGGGTCATAATTTTCTCTAGATGATATTTCACACATATGACCTGAAAATGTAGCAGAATTTTTTTAGCATGCAAATGTGCAAGGAAGGAAGGGGAAATTATACACCAGACACCACAATCTTATGTCTCACAGGAGGTATTTCATTTCATCCTCCTGCCCTCTCCTTTGGGGCAGACTTTATCCCAGTGTATAGATGAGAGCTTAGTAACTTGCTCAAGATCATAACAATAAGTGATAGAGCTGAAAATGGAACCAGGTCTCTTGACTGGAAAGCTGGTCCTATTCCAGAGCACCACTTTGTCTCCACTCTTAGGACATTACTGAGCAAAAACAGGATAGTTAAAGTGAAAGAATGAACCAAAACAACTATTTCCAACTGGTCAGAAATTAAGTTGCTATACTATAATCTTCTACTGTTTAGGAGTTAGATAAAGTACAAAAAAAGAGATGAGATAAATTTTCATTTTATTCTTTTATTTAAGGAACATTGAATTTTCTATTACCAGTATGATAATTTTGCAAGGTGAGACCCTGGGAGTCTGGAAGGAGAAGGAGGTGAAACTTGCCCATCCACATGCCTGTGTTTAGGTACCACTCCTCACTATAGACAGAAGCACCGTGCTGATACCCAGAGTCAGGGACAGCTGGGTGGACAGTGTGAGGCCCTCACATTGGATGCTACCTGGTAGGCATGCCAGTGTTTGTCAGTGTTTGGTGTGAACATGTCTGAACTTGTTCATAGATGCCATCTCACTCATCTGATGTCATGCTCTTGTTAAATCTCTTAAGCCTTTGCATGGACTTGGAAACCCATGTGAGAAGATTAAGACTGATGCCAATATTACAACATAATCACAATTATGGTAAATCAGGATACCTATTCTAGAGAGGTGGGATTCATATCCCTTGGCTAGGAAATGGGGTGACAAGTGGGTGAAATGAGGTTGGCGATTTTGCAAAAAGGTATATGGGAATAAAAACTTAACTGTCCTTGCTTGTGTCAAATTCAGGTTCCTATCTGAAGAAAGTCTTTGTGCTCCCCATTCTCTGTTCTGATAAGATCCAGGATTATTTTGATACCTCTAGTCATTCTTCCGCTTCAAGTATGCATCTTATTAGAAACAAAACTACAAAAAAAATCTTTAAATGTATTTCTTCTTGAATGCTGGCAAAGAAAACACCCTTAGCAACCTACTCCAAGCTTTCTTCAATCCTTGGGCATACACAACTAACTTCTGAGCAAGCTAAAAAAAATATTAGCGTCAGTACCCTGATCCTCCCCACAATAGGCCACTCACCAGCTCTGTAAAATTCATCTAATTTATTCATGACACCACTCAGAGGAACCTCTTATGAAGACCAATAGACACTCTTAACTAGAAAGCTCTGGAACATGACTTAATGCTATGTCTTCAAGAAGTCATTAGTATGCATTAGTATGGTCTTTCTCTTGGTGCTGCAGCCATGGCTATTAATAAACAATTTTTCTAGTGTCTGGGATCACATCACTTGCTTTATGCCTCCGTGTGGGCCCAGAGAAGAATCAAATTCTCTACTGTTAACCATAGGCTCCATCCCATGGAATCATAAGCCTAGTAACTTCTCCCCATCTTCCTCTGAAACCTTCACTTCTTTAATCCTCCAGCCTCATTTTTCTCTCAAGGCCTGATTAAGTGCTGAAGTCTCCTATCACCCTTTCCTACTTCTTCAAGTGCCAACTCAACCTCTGCCCTGCTCCCCATTAAGGGAAGGCACAGCTGCACCTCTGTATACGGAATCATGCTTAATTTCCCTGTACGTAGTCAAGTTCTGGGGTCTGTGCAACTCTCCATGGGAACACTTACATGCAACATGGACTCTCCAAATTGCTATTTACTTAGTCTCCAATGGCTTTAATTATTGGCTTATTTTGATGGTTTACTTTGGGAGAATATGGCTTTACATTAGATAGGCAAGTATGCTTATATTTTATATATTCACTGCCATGTGCTCATAAATAATTTTATCAGTATTCTATATAGAAATAGTAAGACTGAATGGGAAGTTGGCAAAAAACAAAAGGATGGAGTGGTGTAGTAAGGGTGGGGGAGGGGAGAGAGAAAATAGCCAACATTTCGAGTTTATTTTAAGCATTTTGCTACAAAATTGCATCCCAGATCTGGATGAAGAGTTTTGGGACCTCTTCTGGTGCAGCTCAGACTTCCTGCCAGTGCTTGGGGAGAGAAAAGAGAAGCCTGGCCCTGTTACTGACTCTACAGAACAGCCACAAGGATCCTCACACACTGACACAATAAAATTATCCATTTAAGCACTTTCCTTTTTTCCTTCCATTTAGTGAAGGGGTTTTATTTCGTATCACAATCTTGTTATTTTCCCCTTCTGACATCAAGCTGTAAGATTGTCTTAGAGCCAGGCACAGCCAGAGACAGAGATGAGAAGAATGTGCAGGCACCAAGAAACTGGTTTCCTAGCAACATCCTAGCAACATTTCAAAGGTTTCATAACTCTTGTGTAGTTTCAATTTCCATAGTGATGTGCAGAATAGTAAATAGTATATGTTGTTATCTGCTTAATCCAAATGAATTCTAATCAGCAAATGATGGATAAATGCAGGAAACATGTATACTTGTTCTAATAGAGCCCTATCTTATTAGCTACTATACATATTAGCCTCTAAGATCTAGGTTTTATTGCTAAAAGTAATGTGTTGTGATAAATAAAATGGTTTGAAATATTAAAATTCCCTATTCCCTCTTTTTGTTTTCTTCCCCCCCCGAGGGATTTACTAAAGCAATTCAAAAGAAAAACATATTCCAGAAAAAGAAACTGTATTTTTAAGAATACAAATTTTATGAAGAGATCAGAACAACTAGTTATACAAATATTCAATTTGCTTTTAAAAAATAAGTGGAAAGCTGGGCGTGGTGGCGCACGCTTGTAATCCCAGTACTTGGGAGGCTGAGACCAGAGGATCTGGGTTCACGGCCAGCCTCAGCTACTTAGAGTGAGGCCCTCGGCAACTTAGTGAGACCCTGTTTCGAAATAAAGAAAAAATAGGGCTGAGAGTGTAGCCCAGAGGTAGAATGCCCTTGGGTTCAATCCCTGGTACCGCAAAAAGAATAAAAAAAAAAATAAATAATAAGTGGAATATAATTGAGTTGGCAGTAGCAGTGTAATCATTTTTCCCTCCTTTCCTGATTAGGATTTATTTTAGCTTAAAAATTGGACTCACTAAAAGCAAAGGCACATTTAAAATTAATTAAGCTCTGTATGCACCGTACTCAAAATGCCACAATTACAGTGTTTCTTTTTTCCTTCTTCAACTATAAAGCTATCTTCCAATCTCTTCCAAAGAAAGATTGCACAAGTAAATATGAATTAATATTGTGACAGCCTTTAAAGACTAAAAAGGACCAAATTCTGTTAGTATATGTCAAAAATACATAGAAATATGTATAGTCTCTAAATTAAAAAGCAATATTTCTTACATATTGCCTATATATTTTTAAGAAAGAAAAATCCATACGAATTATCTGAGACCATTGTGAAGAGAATTGGATTAAAGTAAAAAAGCAGCAGAGATGAAATTATATTTCCAAGATTTCCTATCGAGTAGATTAAGAGCTGTTATGACCCAGTATTTTATAAGCAGCTATTTCATCTTCCTGGGTGTATTTTTATGGAACTATTGTTCACAGGAGACACAGAGCACATGGAAGGGGCTTCTTTTCTCTTAAACAGTGGCCAATATTAGGACAATGTGTTTAGAAGTAACACCAGGTAGACCTATTGCTAGTGTCAGGCAATACACATTTAAAAGGTCAAAAAGGCCGGGCGTGGTGGCGCACGCTTGTAATCCCAGTACTTTGGGAGGCGGAGACCGGAGGATCCGGGTTCGTGGCCAGCCTCAGCTCTTTCGCTCTCTCTCTCCCTCTCTCTCTCTCTCTCTCTCTCTCTCTCTCTCCTTAGTGAGGCCCTCCGCAACTTCGTGAGACCCGGTTTCAAAATAAAGTATAAAAAAAAATAGGGCCGGGGGCATAGCGCGGAGGTAGAACGCCCTTGCGTTCAATCCCCGGTACCGCAAATAAATAAATAAATAAATAAATAAATAAATAAATAAATAAAAGGTCAAAAAGTTTCTATGATACATTCATATATGCACATATATAATGTTACTCACTATCATGTATGGAGAGGGAGGAAGGGAGGGAAAGGGCAAGTATGAGGGAGGAAATACACAAATAATATATGCATGTGTAAATGTATCACTATGCGTCACAATCATTCACAATTACAATGCACCAATAAAAATGTAAATAAATAAATAGTTCATCTTCAAAAAATAATTCTATGAGCTCAGAGAGGAATTTATAGAACTCTTTTAAACTAAGGTGTTTTACTTTTCCAGTAACAAAATTCCTCTTAGGAATTCTGAATTCTGCCCCACAACTGAAATCTGTGTATTTACAGCAGTGTTACAGGGTATTTTTAAGGTTTGAAGAAAAAAAAAAAGTGAAACATGACTATTTTTCATTTCAATGTTAGAATTAAAGAGTGTTATGATACTCTGCTATTATCAGTTATAAAATTATTAAATTTGAACTAATCATTGCACATGCAACAATAACAGAAATGATATCTGTATTTTATTCCCCATCAATGCAGAAAACATGTATTTACAGATATTTACTTCAGCAGAGGCACTTATTCTATGATTTGATTTAAATGCCCTTAAGTCATGTTTTTGACAGTTAACAGCCTAATTAGCAAGTATGGAAAAGTTCTGATGGAAATCAAGACTTTTTGTGCCAAATATTTTTCTTCATGTAAGTAGCAAAAATTTGACAATAAGCCATCATACTGTCACTTAAAAACCTGCATATTTTGATGCTAGCCTAGGACTATCTAGAAATCTTACTTCTGAAGAAGCTTATTTATTTTTTTGCAGTAATGGAGATTGAACCCAGGGGCATTCTACCTCCAAGCTACACCCCCAGCCCTATATTTTATTCTTTATTTTGAAACAGGGTCTCACTAAGGTGCGCAGGGCCTCACTAAGTAGCTGAGGCTGGCAGTGAACTTGCAATCCTCCTGTATCAGCCTCCCAAGTACTGGGATTACAAGCGTGTACCACCACGCCCAACTAAGAGAAGTTTATTTAAAGATGAGGCACATTTCTACTCCTTAATATGTATGGTATTAATATCTTCTGAAAAGTGCATGTAGGTATGTCATGTTCCTTGCTTAATGCCTACAGCAGTTCATCCTGAATTGTCTATCAAAAATACATTATGTCTCTGTTCATTTAGAACAACTCTGTTACATAAAGATATTAAAGATAATAACACAGAAGACCCACAAGATAGTTATAGTTGGAAAAGAACATAATCTAAATTATCACTAAATATCCTTTTAACTTTTACTCTGGTACATAAAGACTTCAATATTTGGAAGATTTTAATGCTGATATTCTAGGTAGAAATTTGTGATGAAGGCACAGCAAGGCTTAGCAATTGTATGCTATTTCGGATTTTTTTCTTTAATGATGAAAAACCCTCTCCCCTTGTGAGAGGAAGTCATTCTTCATATGTTTTCATCATAGGATGTTCTTGGAATGCACTTGTGGGTTTATTGCTGACATCTGTATTTTACTGAAACAGTGCAGAAATATTGTTCCCTCCACCTGGTATGTGGACTACAGGACTACAGGTTATGTGACTACAGGGCCTTTGACAATTATGTGACTATAGGGCCTTTGGTGGCCTTCACACATCTTTGTAAAAACTACGTGGTGTACACTCATTCACATATGTCTCTTTGCAACTTGCACATCATAACAATGTTCTCAAACAAGCTAGATAATGCAAAATGACAGAGTAGACAGTTTTCTCAAAATCACTAGCATGGCAGTGTGTCAGTGTGTGCTTTAGTCACCACTCATCCCCAGAGTAAATATGAAAATGACTCATAAACTTTGTAAATACTATGTCAGTGCTTCTAAGCATTCAGAATAATTTCCACACTGGTTGGAAAACATTTTATCCTTAAAAAACTCAAGTCTATAATCTCTCACTGTCTTGGATGGATTTGGTGCTTGTTGGTGTCTTTGCTCATGAAGAATAACTTCTTCCTTCCCCCCTAGCTGACAACGAACTCCAGTCATGCCCTGGAACAATTATGTGACCATAGGGCTATAGTTCTAGCAGCATTTATTGTGTATCATGCCCCACTGTGTATATTTTTAAAAATTTACCTGAGCATAAGCATCTATATCAAAATCATTAATCTTTAGTAACCTTAATCACAATTTAGTATAGACAAAAGAACTCTTCATTAATCGTCAAAATTTTCTATCTAAAATAAAATTAGTTAATATGAGGAATGAGGATGTGCTGTGTGTGTGTAGAAACATATGTTAGAGAACGAGCATAAAATACTATTGTATTATGTTTATGAACAGTGCCTTTTAAAAGTATATTTCATCTTACCTCTCATCTACCAGTTTCTCTAACAGACCTCTCGCACTCCAGGTAGCCTCTCTTGAATCTACTCTCGCTGGCCTTGGCATCTCTGGCTGTGAGGTCCCTTCTTGCATAGACCCATATATTTTATAATGTGTCACTTTCAGTGCTAGGGGCCCTCCTGAACTATGCCTTAAAGCTTCTCTTCAGCTTCAAATCATAAGAAATTGTTAGTGGAGGAAACCAGCTTTAATCTGAAGGTCAAGATATTAAAGCCAGGCATGGTGGTACATGCCGGGAATCCGAGTACTTGGGAGGCTAAGACAGGAGGATCTCAGGTTCGAGGTCAGCCTCAGCAACTTAGTGAGACCTTGTTCCAAAATTTAAAAAAATATATATCTTAAAAAGGTCTGGGGGTATAGCTCAGAGGTAGAATGTCCCTGGGTTAGGCCGGGCATGGTGGCG